>OX366516.1:17247500-17500000 GCA_947256265.1 Acronicta leporina
ATTTCAAAACTCGTATCACAAAAAATTATATACACAAAACATAGTCACCACGTCTTATTACCTCCGCCCCTCTGTGGCACTATGACCTGTCGTGACTGTGTTGTGTGCGCATAATAGCGGAAACTTAGATCCACTTGCACCAACTTCTTAAATGTGTTTCAATTGTATTTAAATACAAATTTACTACGAAAAATTGTGTTTAATTACAATTTATACATATTTAAGAAGTTGGTGCAAGTGGCCCTTAGTGTCGCTCGGTGCCCCACTTGTAACGTTTTTTAAATATATTTGGGACAAAATAAAACATGGTGGAAAATGGTTGGTGCAGATCACGAACATGACGCACGGCGAGCACTACATCATCGAGCTGGACACGGTGAGCGAGCCCGCCGCCGGCGACGCCGTCCACAGCGAGCACCCGCTGCGCGCCGAGCACACCGTGCGTGAGTACCGCCCCACCACGACACCACATCACCACGTCACCACATCACCACCACCTAACACACACACTATTTACTGTGAAATTGGACAGACGCGACAAAATAAAATATACAATTCCATATAGCTGCTTTGAATGAATAACAACCCAATTTTAAGCAAATTTTATAGTGCAACCGTTTGAAAATTAATCAAAATGTTTGTTCTTGCAACTTTCATAAATACTGAAGATATTATTAATGGAGATGTCAAACATCTCGATTTTTATGTTCTTGACTTCGAAAACCATAATCAATTAAAACTACAAGGTGTTCGATTTATGACAAAATTACTTTAGTTTTTTTTTGTGAATAGAAGTAGGTACTAGTCATAATTATACAATTGTCAAGTACTCAACGTACCTGGAAATAGTGATTTAATAGTGTAAAGTTTAAAGAAATATATTAACACAATGTCCTGTATATCTTATACTTCGAACATACTTTATAAACATATACATTTACACAATGCTCTAACGCAAAACACTGGCACAGCTCCTAGGGCTGGCAAAAATTACGCTAGAAAATTAGGGATCGATATAAGTCGGATAATGCGTTATTAGGATTGTCTATGCGATTTTTTGTAGTAGTTTGAAGTATTTTTGAATGATTTAAGTAAATTAGCGTATTCCGATCGTTGAGTATCAGTAGAGTCATTAGGAATGTGATGTGTTTTGAGGGGTGAGGTAGCTGATGTCCCTGTGTGCGCAGGTCCGAACCCGGTGACGAACGTGGAGCAGCTGGTGGACACGCGCAACCTGACGCTGGAGTGGCCGGCGCCGGGCGGGCGCGTGGAGTGGTACTCGCTGCGCTGGTGGCCGCTGGAGGCGGGCGGCGCGGCCGGCGCGCGCAACCTGTCCGCGCCGGCCGCGCCGCGCGTGGCGGCCGCGCTGCCCGGCCTGGAGCCCGGCCGCGGGTACGCGCTGGCCGTGGCCGCGCACTCCTACAACCTCACCAGCGACGTCTTCACCATGGACACGCGCACGCGTCAGTCTACTACTACCGCTACTCGTACTCGTACCCTACACTATCCCCCTCCGCACACTCACTGAACGCACTCCGTTTCGCGCAGGTCCGCTGATACAGTCCGAGATGACCATCGTGAACGAGCCCGGCACCGACGACGACAACGACACCCTGTCTACCACTCTGGTAAGTCTCTCAATAAAACAACGATCAAACACAGTTAGTCTTGTACACAGAAACCACCAAAACAACTAAAAATAATTAAGAATTGCACAACTAGATACACTTTGTCAAAAATTTACAACATCCATATTGTTTTTTTAAGAATTACTTAAATGAATTACGGTATATGATAAATAATGCATTATTCTTTAATTGTAAATATTGCGATTTGTATTTAATTGACATATCTATATGTAGGTTGCACAGCTGTCCATAAGCGCATTGTAAATTAGTACGGAAATACACCTTGACCTGACCACACGTTTATTTTACTTTGCTACACTGTGTCATCGAAATAGCGACCTTAACCGACCGTCATAAGGAACATATTGGTCCAAAACGAGCCGCATACCAGTCCTCTGAGCCAGCGATAAGGAATAGCAAAAAATCGGGACGGCCGGCAGTGCGCTAATGAGTTACAAGTGTTCAGTTCCTCATTAAAACGGTAGAAACTTTATTGTGACTGGAATGGAGTGTGAACCCAAAAAGTCCCAATTTATATGTTATATCATTTACCTACACCCCCACATGTTGACAAACAATTAATGGTAAATTATCCTCCATAATAAACATTAAACTTTAATTCAAGCATTGAAAAATAATATAAAATCGACAACGTACACTTCAAATTTTCCCGCCTAAACTCCAGCTTAGTTAAGTAATGCGTCCGATGTATTGAACCGTGGTGTGTCCGTTGTCTGTTCTGTTCAGAAAGTGATCTACACGCGCACGCCGGAGTCTGCGTCGCGGTTCGACTCGTACCGGTTCCGGCTGGAGGGCGCCGGCTCCGAGCCGCGGGAGGCGGCGCGCGGGGCCGACGAGCCGGGCCAGGCCGTGGAGTTCTCCGCGCTGGTGCCGGGCCGCCTGTACAACGTCACCATGTGGACTGTGTCGCGCAACGTCACCTCGCACCCCGTGCAGCGGCAGGCGCGCCTCTGTAACTATACCCTCCGCCTTCACCCGCCCCCTCTACAACGTCACCTCGCACCCCGTGCAGCGGCAGGCGCACCTCTGTAACTATACCCTCCGCCTTCACCCGCCCCCTCTACAACGTCACCTCGCACCCCGTGCAGCGGCAGGCGCGCCTCTGTAACTATACCCTCCGCCTTCACCCGCCCCCTCTACAACGTCACCTCGCACCCCGTGCAGCGGCAGGCGCGCCTCTGTAACTATACCCTCCGCCTTCACCCGCCCCCTCTACAACGTCACCTCGCACCCCGTGCAGCGGCAGGCGCGCCTCTGTAACTATACCCTCCGCCTTCACCCGCCCCCTCTACAACGTCACCTCGCACCCCGTGCAGCGGCAGGCGCGCCTCTGTAACTATACCCTCCGCCTTCACCCGCCCCCTCTACAACGTCACCTCGCACCCCGTGCAGCGGCAGGCGCGCCTCTGTAACTATACCCTCCGCCTTCACCCGCCCCCTCTACAACGTCACCTCGCACCCCGTGCAGCGGCAGGCGCGCCTCTGTAACTATACCCTCCGCCTTCACCCGCCCCCTCTACAACGTCACCTCGCACCCCGTGCAGCGGCAGGCGCGCCTCTGTAACTATACCCTCCGCCTTCAGCCGCCCCCTCTACAACGTCACCTCGCACCTCGTGCAGTTATATTATCTAATGAAATGTACCTTTATTTTTTCGAGTCAATTCACACTGGCGTGAAAGAGTAGGGCAGTTGTGTTGTCGTGCCAGTGTGAATAGACCATGATTAATCGCTGTACAACTAATAAAATACGTAATTGACTGACAGTTCCTCGGCCGATAACTCAGCTGAATGCGACGGAGATCGGCGCTCGCGAGATAACGTTGGCGTGGGACAAGCCCGCGGGCGACTACACTGACTTCGAGGTGCAGTACCTGACCGGCACCGACCAGCTGCAGACGCACACCACGGAGGAGCTCGGCATCACGGTGAGTCACGTCCGCCGCCGCCTTTGTGCAGTTCTCATTTGGAGAACTGCACAAAATGTTCCGTATGACTAATAAGGACCACATGATATTTCAGTAACAGCTAGTAGTTTGGATTTTTGGCCTTCTAATGGCAAAAGGGTCGCATATTACATCGTAGTTAAAACATTTCGAGAATACAGTTAAGATAGTATGTTATATGACAATGCTTATGTGGCGATTCATTACAAATCTTCGCGTAAAGAAAGGTATGGTGATACAAAGTTTCGAATGAAGGGAGGTCGGATAAGAAAAAAGTAAATGACCTTAATTGGTCAGTAGATAAGTTTCTATACATTTTTGTCATTTTGTTCTTTGGTATACTTTTTGGGCGCAAACTGTTCTGTAAGTCGATACGCACGACGCGACCGATGGAGGGGTGTCGGGTCGGCGGTGTGTGGTGTGTGGTGTGTAATGAGGCGCGGTTGCGCGTGCGCAGGTGGGCGCGCTGCGGCCGCACACGCTGTACACGTTCACGGTGGTGGTGCGCGCGGGGCGGGCGCGCGCGCTGCGCACCGTGTCGCGCGCGCACTCGGCCGCCGTGGCCACGCGCGAGGCGCCGCCGCCCGCGCCGGCCCGCTTCCGCCTCGTGGCCGCCGCGCCCAGCGCCCTCGCCTTCGCCTGGGACCTGGCGCCGCAGGACGCCAACGGCGTGCTGCGCCGCTTCCTGCTCGAGTACGCGCCGCAGACGGAGCCCGAGCGCATCACCACGCTGGAGTTCCCGCCGGACGGTGAGTGCGGGCGGGGCGGGGTGCGCGGGGTGGGTGCGGCGCGCGGCGCGGACACCCCGCGGCTACAGCCCCTGCGGGCGTGTTGCAGCGCGCGCGGGCAACGTGTCGGGGCTGGCGCCGGGCGGCACGTACGCGTTCAGCGTGCGCGCGGAGACGGGCGCGGGCGCGGGCGCGGCGGCGCGGGCGCTGCACACGCTGGCCATCGGCGCGCCGCCGCGCCCGCCGGCGCACGCCACGCCGGCCGAGCTGCGCCGCTCCTCCAGCACGGTGGCCGTGCGCTTCCGCTCCGACTACTTCTCGGCCGCCAACGGCAACGTGACGGCGTACACGCTGGTGCTGGCGGAGGAGCCGCGCAACGACACGCCGGCGCGGCTGCCGTCGTGGCGCGACGTGCACGCGCTGCCGGCCTGGCCGCCCTACCAGGTCACGGAGCCCTACTACCCGTTCCACTCGTCGCCCGTGGAGGAGTTCACCATCGGCTCGGAGCGCTGCGACGCGGGCGGCCGCGCCTACTGCAACGGCCCGCTCAAGCCGGGCACCAAGTACTACGTCAAGCTGCGCGCCTTCACCGCGCCCGACAAGTTCACCGACACCGGCTACACCGTCGTCTACACCGGTATGTACTATGTACTATATACTACATACTATGTACACACACGACAACGTTCACCACCGACGCATTACAAAACATACATATTAGTAGGTACTGACTGTCGCACTTCATTATCAGCAAACTGACAAAAACTGGTTTTTATTATAACATTACTCTTTACTTAATACACACACACAACAATCGTTTTATTAAATACGAAACCCGAGACAAGGTGTCTTGTAATTTTATGTAAAGAATCTCAAAAGTTCAAGACTGTATCATAAAGTTATAAGTTTGTTATATTACCTGGCTGTCCATACAAAAACATGCTCACCACCAGTTATTACCCCCGCCTCGCTGTGCGTCCGCGTCTCGTGCCGCTATATCCTGCCGTGATTTGTGTTGTGCGCGTCTGATTGCGGAATCATACTAAGGCCCACTTGCACCAACTTTTTAAATATGTTTAAATTGCATTTAAACGAAATTTTTTATATTAAAGTTGTGTTTAAATGCAATTTAAACATATTCAAGAAGTTGGTGCAAGTGGGCCTTAGTTTCGCTTGGTATCCCACTTTTAACCTTTTTTAAATATGTTTGGGACAAAATATAAAATTATTGAAATCAATTCACATGCTTATCTGAACACACTACATTCAGGTTTCGCATGTGCTGAAAAAAAACTTGTATAAGATATTAACTTTCGTTTAAAAAAACTATTCTTCCATTAATGTTAAGCGCTCAGTGCATTCAAATTTCAGGCGCATTTAAATTATTTCGCTATGGTAGAACCCAGGAGCAGTCCCTCACTGAATACTACGACCGTGAATTAATGAATACTCTCATAACGGAAGGATGTTTGATTATGTATGTATGTCAGGATCTCTTATAGAACTGAATTTGATAAACCTCGGGAAAAAACTGAGCCTATCAATATTAGGTCAAAAATGTAAAGCATTAAGACCTGTTAATTAATGTAAATAAAATTATTATTTTTAACTCTATAATAGCAACTTCACATCTGGGCCACGCCTTGACCTCCATTATGAAAACACTAATGTTTGTTTGATAGTTACTGTAACAAACAAGAATGAATGATGACAGATATCAAAGCTAATTTGATCACCAAAGTGATTTTTCGAAAGAGATACTTATAGCTAATAGATCCACTGTGCAGTGATATCGGTTATCGCTTGGATATTATCGTCCGCGCCGATAGCGCTCAGTTGAGTCAAGTCACCAGTGCGAAGGGACGCGGTGCTGCAGTGTGTGCTGTGTGCCGTCAAACATATGGGTAAAACTTAGCTGCAACTAATATTTCTGTAATACAACATGTTACATTTACTTTATTTATATACCTACATAGGTGTTGACAAAACCGTAATACGATAAAAAATAACCATTACTGTATGTATACAAATTGCTCAAACTGAATGCTATATTTGATAAAACAAATTATTGTTTGGCTGTTTGATAAAATTCCATTTTGGTACTCGCCATAATCACTCTAAATATTCAATTTAGTAGAACTATTTGAGTAAAACACCTACCGAAAATAAAACTAACTAAAACTCTACATATTTATGCAGAATATTCATTTAGATGTAAGAAATTTTTATTGTAGTGAACTTCTACATTTTAGTTTTTGACAAGATTTTTTTTTTATTCTCATTATACATTTTCCATTACAATAGCCACCTAACCTAATGAAACTCCTGAAAAGCTATATATTTCCAAATCAACAATAAGCACATTTTTTTAAGTTATTGAGTAGCGGTATGTTATTTGTTAACGTTCAAAAGTTGTAAATTTATTAGTTTTTGGGTTTTGGATCAAAAAGACCAAAAACTTTAAACCACACAACATGCATCTCATTCTTTTGTGTATTGTTTCCATATCGTTTCCATTCCATCTTGCTAGTGAGTGACAGTTCATACAGAACTAAAGACTGAATATACACCGCTGAATATATAAAAGTTATAGGAATAGTTCGTTAACAACGCTCATTGAAGTTTATGCGGTAAAATGTAAAGTGCACGCTGTTTTATGTTATTTTCCAAAAACTTGGCTTCTTTAAAGTTTATTTGAGTAATTAAGGTGAATAAATTTAAATAAATTTAATGTTTGTACCCGTGGGTAAGTGTAAGCAGGTGGCATAACATTGTTTTCTCTCTTAAACTTCACCGAAGTCTTAGTAAAGTTGGGGTAACTGCTGACTGAGTTTTATGTTAAAAAAAGACGACTTAAAGGTTTAAGTTACTAGGCCATAAAATTACAAAAAAAAAAACAACGGCTATCGATAGTTACCGTAAAGTTATTTAGTCCGGAATTTGTATTGGTGGTGAAGTCACGTTGCGTGATACGTCAGTGGAGTGAGGTGTGTGCGCGTGCGTGTTGCAGAGGTGGACAACACGGCGTGGATCATCGGCGCGTGCGTGGGGTGCGCGGCCGCGGCGGGCGGCGCGGCCGCGCTGGCGGGGCTGCGGCGCCGGCGCGCCCGCGCCCCGCCCGCGCCCGCCGCGCCCGCCGCGCTGCGCTCCGAGCGCCCCGTGCGCGTGGCCGACTTCATCGACCACTACCGCCTCATGTCCGCCGACTCCGACTTCAGGTAGCTACCCTGACGCCGGACCCGGACTTCATGCTCTCCGACCGACACCGTTCCCATCGACTATGATGTACCGCCGTGTTCTTTAGGTTCAGTGAAGAGTTCGAGGAGCTGAAGCACGTGGGTCGCGAGCAGCCGTGCACGGCGGCAGACTTGCCCGTCAACCGGCCCAAGAACCGGTTCACCAACATCCTGCCGTACGACCACTCGCGCTACAAACTGCAGCCCGTGGACGACGAGGAGGGCTCCGACTACATCAACGCTAACTACGTGCCCGGACACAACTCACCGCGCGAGTTCATCGTCACGCAGGTACCGCGCCTAGCCATTAGCACACTCTACTAAACTTGCTCATTTCTTAACATTTTCGCTGTAACCACACTTACCGCCGGATAAGTTTAGTGAGCCCTCCTAAGCGCGACTGCTACAATGCCATCTACAACTACGACGTGACGGACATAAGGCTTGCCTTTTACCATCTTTGTCGTTGTAAGGTTAAGGCAGCATGGTATAATGCTCCGCGGATGAATGATTCATCGCTCCCGTAACCCCGGCAATTATGTGGAGAGGCGTAACACCCGTGTGGGGTTTAGTCGGTAGTCACCCCCGCTCCGGGGGTGGAGTCCGACACGCCCCGCCGCCTCCCCGGGCGGCGGAAGTCCATAAATGGATTCCCCACACGAAAAAAAATAAAATAAAGCATGGTATAATGCTAAGAATATAACATAATATCACGTCTGTATTTCCCAAATAGTTAGGCAAAGGCATACTAATGTACACCCATAATAGTTCGTTGGTATTTTTGGGTTCCATAGGGGTCGAACCATATGATAATAATATGATGATAATAATGTGATATATAATTTTCTAGCTGAAACGGTTACATTTCAAGGGTTTTCATATGTATATCTGGAGGCTGGCATGTAGGTACTCGTAGTGAGTGTTGTGTTCGCTTTGCGTCAGGGGCCGCTGCACTGCACGCGCGACGACTTCTGGCGCATGTGCTGGGAGTCGGGCTCGCGCGCCATCGTGATGCTCACGCGCTGCGTGGAGAAGGGCCGCGAGAAGTGCGACCGCTACTGGCCGTACGACACGCGGCCCGTGTACTACGGCGACATCGCCGTCACGGCGCTCAACGAGTCGCGCTACCCCGACTGGACCGTGACCGAGCTCATGCTGTGCCGCGGCGCCGAGCAGCGCGTGCTCAAGCACTTCCACTTCACCACGTGGCCGGACTTCGGCGTGCCCGAGCCGCCCACTGCGCTGGCCCGCTTTGTGCGCGCCTTCCGCGAGCGCTGCCCGCCCGACGCGCGCCCCGTCGTCGTGCACTGCAGCGCCGGCGTGGGCCGCTCCGGCACCTTCATCACGCTCGACACCGCGCTGCAGCAGGTCAGTACAGTACAGTACAGTACAGTACAGCACTGTCGTCGTGCACTGCAGCGCCGGCGTGGGCCGCTCCGGCACCTTCATCACGCTCGACACCGCGCTGCAGCAGGTCAGTACAGTACAGTACAGTACAGCACTGTCGTCGTGCACTGCAGCGCCGGCGTGGGCCGCTCCGGCACCTTCATCACGCTCGACACCGCGCTGCAGCAGGTCAGTACAGTACAGTACAGTACAGCACTGTCGTCGTGCACTGCAGCGCCGGCGTGGGCCGCTCCGGCACCTTCATCACGCTCGACACCGCGCTGCAGCAGGTCAGTACAGTACAGTACAGTACAGCACTGTCGTCGTGCACTGCAGCGCCGGCGTGGGCCGCTCCGGCACCTTCATCACGCTCGACACCGCGCTGCAGCAGGTCAGTACAGTACAGTACAGTACAGTACAGCACTGTCGTCGTGCACTGCAGCGCCGGCGTGGGCCGCTCCGGCACCTTCATCACGCTCGACACCGCGCTGCAGCAGGTCAGTACAGTACAGTACAGTACAGTACAGCACTGTCGTCGTGCACTGCAGCGCCGGCGTGGGCCGCTCCGGCACCTTCATCACGCTCGACACCGCGCTGCAGCAGGTCAGTACAGTACAGTACAGTACAGCACTGTCGTCGTGCACTGCAGCGCCGGCGTGGGCCGCTCCGGCACCTTCATCACGCTCGACACCGCGCTGCAGCAGGTCAGTACAGTACAGTACAGTACAGTACAGCACTGTCGTCGTGCACTGCAGCGCCGGCGTGGGCCGCTCCGGCACCTTCATCACGCTCGACACCGCGCTGCAGCAGGTCAGTACAGTACAGTACAGTACAGTACAGCACTGTCGTCGTGCACTGCAGCGCCGGCGTGGGCCGCTCCGGCACCTTCATCACGCTCGACACCGCGCTGCAGCAGGTCAGTACAGTACAGTACAGTACAGCACTGTCGTCGTGCACTGCAGCGCCGGCGTGGGCCGCTCCGGCACCTTCATCACGCTCGACACCGCGCTGCAGCAGGTCAGTACAGTACAGTACAGTACAGTACAGCACTGTCGTCGTGCACTGCAGCGCCGGCGTGGGCCGCTCCGGCACCTTCATCACGCTCGACACCGCGCTGCAGCAGGTCAGTACAGTACAGTACAGTACAGTACAGCACTGTCGTCGTGCACTGCAGCGCCGGCGTGGGCCGCTCCGGCACCTTCATCACGCTCGACACCGCGCTGCAGCAGGTCAGTACAGTACAGTACAGTACAGTACAGCACTGTCGTCGTGCACTGCAGCGCCGGCGTGGGCCGCTCCGGCACCTTCATCACGCTCGACACCGCGCTGCAGCAGGTCAGTACAGTACAGTACAGTACAGTACAGCACTGTCGTCGTGCACTGCAGCGCCGGCGTGGGCCGCTCCGGCACCTTCATCACGCTCGACACCGCGCTGCAGCAGGTCAGTACAGTACAGTACAGTACGGCACTGTCGTCGTGCACTGCAGCGCCGGCGTGGGCCGCTCCGGCACCTTCATCACGCTCGACACCGCGCTGCAGCAGGTCAGTACAGTACAGTACAGCACTGTCGTCGTGCACTGCAGCGCCGGCGTGGGCCGCTCCGGCACCTTCATCACGCTCGACACCGCGCTGCAGCAGGTCAGTACAGTACAGTACAGTACAGTACAGTACAGCACTGTCGTCGTGCACTGCAGCGCCGGCGTGGGCCGCTCCGGCACCTTCATCACGCTCGACACCGCGCTGCAGCAGGTCAGTACAGTACAGTACAGTACAGTACAGCACTGTCGTCGTGCACTGCAGCGCCGGCGTGGGCCGCTCCGGCACCTTCATCACGCTCGACACCGCGCTGCAGCAGGTCAGTACAGTACAGTACAGTACAGTACAGCACTGTCGTCGTGCACTGCAGCGCCGGCGTGGGCCGCTCCGGCACCTTCATCACGCTCGACACCGCGCTGCAGCAGGTCAGTACAGTACAGTACAGTACAGCACTGTCGTCGTGCACTGCAGCGCCGGCGTGGGCCGCTCCGGCACCTTCATCACGCTCGACACCGCGCTGCAGCAGGTCAGTACAGTACAGTACAGTACGGCACTGTCGTCGTGCACTGCAGCGCCGGCGTGGGCCGCTCCGGCACCTTCATCACGCTCGACACCGCGCTGCAGCAGGTCAGTACAGTACAGTACAGTACAGTACAGCACTGTCGTCGTGCACTGCAGCGCCGGCGTGGGCCGCTCCGGCACCTTCATCACGCTCGACACCGCGCTGCAGCAGGTCAGTACAGTACAGTACAGTACAGTACAGCACTGTCGTCGTGCACTGCAGCGCCGGCGTGGGCCGCTCCGGCACCTTCATCACGCTCGACACCGCGCTGCAGCAGGTCAGTACAGTACAGTACAGTACAGTACAGCACTGTCGTCGTGCACTGCAGCGCCGGCGTGGGCCGCTCCGGCACCTTCATCACGCTCGACACCGCGCTGCAGCAGGTCAGTACAGTACAGTACAGTACAGTACAGCACTGTCGTCGTGCACTGCAGCGCCGGCGTGGGCCGCTCCGGCACCTTCATCACGCTCGACACCGCGCTGCAGCAGGTCAGTACAGTACAGTACAGTACAGTACAGCACTGTCGTCGTGCACTGCAGCGCCGGCGTGGGCCGCTCCGGCACCTTCATCACGCTCGACACCGCGCTGCAGCAGGTCAGTACAGTACAGTACAGTACAGCACTGTCGTCGTGCACTGCAGCGCCGGCGTGGGCCGCTCCGGCACCTTCATCACGCTCGACACCGCGCTGCAGCAGGTCAGTACAGTACAGTACAGTACAGTACAGCACTGTCGTCGTGCACTGCAGCGCCGGCGTGGGCCGCTCCGGCACCTTCATCACGCTCGACACCGCGCTGCAGCAGGTCAGTACAGTACAGTACAGTACAGTACAGCACTGTCGTCGTGCACTGCAGCGCCGGCGTGGGCCGCTCCGGCACCTTCATCACGCTCGACACCGCGCTGCAGCAGGTCAGTACAGTACAGTACAGTACAGTACAGCACTGTCGTCGTGCACTGCAGCGCCGGCGTGGGCCGCTCCGGCACCTTCATCACGCTCGACACCGCGCTGCAGCAGGTCAGTACAGTACAGTACAGTACAGTACAGCACTGTCGTCGTGCACTGCAGCGCCGGCGTGGGCCGCTCCGGCACCTTCATCACGCTCGACACCGCGCTGCAGCAGGTCAGTACAGTACAGTACAGTACGGCACTGTCGTCGTGCACTGCAGCGCCGGCGTGGGCCGCTCCGGCACCTTCATCACGCTCGACACCGCGCTGCAGCAGGTCAGTACAGTACAGTACAGCACTGTCGTCGTGCACTGCAGCGCCGGCGTGGGCCGCTCCGGCACCTTCATCACGCTCGACACCGCGCTGCAGCAGGTCAGTACAGTACAGTACAGTACAGTACAGCACTGTCGTCGTGCACTGCAGCGCCGGCGTGGGCCGCTCCGGCACCTTCATCACGCTCGACACCGCGCTGCAGCAGGTCAGTACAGTACAGTACAGTACAGTACAGCACTGTCGTCGTGCACTGCAGCGCCGGCGTGGGCCGCTCCGGCACCTTCATCACGCTCGACACCGCGCTGCAGCAGGTCAGTACAGTACAGTACAGTACAGTACAGCACTGTCGTCGTGCACTGCAGCGCCGGCGTGGGCCGCTCCGGCACCTTCATCACGCTCGACACCGCGCTGCAGCAGGTCAGTACAGTACAGTACAGTACAGCACTGTCGTCGTGCACTGCAGCGCCGGCGTGGGCCGCTCCGGCACCTTCATCACGCTCGACACCGCGCTGCAGCAGGTCAGTACAGTACAGTACAGTACAGTACAGCACTGTCGTCGTGCACTGCAGCGCCGGCGTGGGCCGCTCCGGCACCTTCATCACGCTCGACACCGCGCTGCAGCAGGTCAGTACAGTACAGTACAGTACGGCACTGTCGTCGTGCACTGCAGCGCCGGCGTGGGCCGCTCCGGCACCTTCATCACGCTCGACACCGCGCTGCAGCAGGTCAGTACAGTACAGTACAGCACTGTCGTCGTGCACTGCAGCGCCGGGGTGGACCTTCAGCACTGTTGTGACGTGTTGTACTGTTGCAGCTGGCCAACCACGCGGAGTTCATCGACATCTTCGGCATGGTGCACGCCATGCGGCGCGAGCGCGTGTGGATGGTGCAGACGGAGCAGCAGTACATCTGCATCCATCAGTGCCTCGTGGCGGTGCTGGAGGGACAGGACCTGGCCGCGCCGCCGCACAATAACCACAACCATCACCTCAACGCCGCCTTCGAAGGTAAATACACACACAAAGAGAGAGACATTCTCTGGTTCATAAACATCAGCCTTTATTTTCTACATATTTGGTTTCACTGTTACAAAACAGTGACAGTTTTGTACTTGGGAGAGCCATGCTCTGGCACGAATGGGCCGGTCCCCACTTTAGTCGGAAGCCCGTGGCGGCACGTGCGGTTCGATAGTACTCCTGGTACTAACTATTATTTTTGATGCTTTCGAGTTGATGAATATTTTTTTGGATTTTTTAGTTTAACTGTGTTGTTTCCATAGTACCACTGAAGGCAAGTCGTACTGCCGCGGGAAAACAACATTACTAAACATTCTAGCACGGTTAAATTTATTGCGAATAGAGTATATTACCAAAAACCATATTACTATAAATTCACAATAATTTGATTAAACGAGATACATTTTTTCAATTTATTACAAGCTACTGGAACGTCAGCCTATTTCATTAAACACAAAACAAAGACGTTGTTGACGAAGGAGTCCGCATAGGGTGGAGGGGATTTTTATTTTGGACTTGATAGCATGCACACACACATGACACTTGTATATAAAATGTATACATGTATTATAAATACGATGTGTAACTGAGTAAGCGCGAGACCTCAAACACGTTTATTAGAATATTTAGTCAATAATAACGAAACCCTAAAGTAATTTTGAGACACGTTAGCATATATTTTTTTCAAGAAATGAGATAGGTACTAGCTAAACGTAATACTTGTGGCTGTACTACAGTCGTACCCACAACGACTATACTTCGACTTTTAATTGTATTCAGTAACTTAACAGTTCGAAGAGAAATAATGATACCACACTATAGCTAATAGTGTTTGGGTAGTGAATTATTTTGCGTAAAGATTGATAAAAATGGTTTAATATGAAATTAAACTAAAAATTCGTCAATAAGATGTGAAATATAAGAATAATTAATAATAATTAATAAACGTAATTTGCTTTTCTATTACTTCTAATAAAAACAAAATAAAAATAAAGTAATTTAACTTTTTTATTTTGTAATTTTTAACATTTTATAGATTAACTTACTACTGAGAATCAAATTCTAAAATTGTTTATAGTTTAAATTGTGTTTTGAAGACTAGCTATTAAATATACATAAAAAGTTCATGTAGGTACATTATTTAAGTTCATTCAATTTCGTTCATTCTTACACCGCCTCACTATCTTTTTTATGTCAAAAACTGGTAAACCTTCAACTGTCAAGTTACTGAATACAATTAAATGTCGAAATAAACGATATCGGCGCGCACACGAGGTTTGAGTTTTCGATAACTCGAGCCACTGATGAATGAGTTTCAAATATTGTAATTATCTTTCCGGGAAAAATTTAGTAATCGATTCTGAACCAACTAATTTCAGATCTTGCGCTTATTCTATTATAGGTTGTATACTCGTAGTTAGCTTTAATAAACAAATGGTTTACATTATAGTGTCAATACTAGGTGGAGGGTAGCAGCGCGACGCGGCGCGCGCAGCCTCACGTGAGCACCGCTTGTAGCGCCCCGTGTGCCCGTGTGCATGCCCCCGCCCCTGTGCCCGCATGCCCCCCGCCCCTGTGCCCGCATGCCCCCCGCCCCTGTGCCCGCATGCCCCCCGCCCCTGTGCCCGCATGCCCCCCGCCCCTGTGCCCGCATGCCCCCCGCCCCTGTGCCCGCATGCCCGCCCGCCGCCTTCCTCCCTCCCTGTCCCCTCCCGCTGCGCTGACTGACCCGCTGTTTGCCTCTGGCCCCCATGCTAATTGCCTAATTACAGTAACGAGTACACTGCAGAGACAGTGACCAGTTTATTCAGCTTCGCCGAGACAGCCGAGAGCACTGTCTCGCCACTGTGCGCGTTGGGTAACCAGGCATAAGTGTTGTGTTGGCTGCACTGCATGGTGCTGTGCGCAACGTTGAGGCGCGTGTTTGTGTTGCAGATGACGAGGGCATCGCGGAGTCGGGCATGTGATAATATCGCGCCGCCGCCCGCTCGTCTGTCCGCTGTCCGCTGTCCGCTGTGCGCGTCCGTCCGCTGTCCGCTGTCCGGTGTCGGCTGTCCGGTGTCGGCCGTCCGCCGTCCGGGGCGCGTTCGTTCGTCCGCACGCCACACGCTAACTCACGTAATTGTGTACTTAATTTATATTTTATTTTCTCAATGAGATCCCTTGTATACAGTAATGTTAAGTTTTTTACTAATATATTTTTTATAAAAATGTACATTAATTAAATGGACCAATCGTTGATTGTATATAGTGTAAGATACAATAAATGGTTACTTGTTATTTTTGTACGTTAATATAACGAAACGGGCCTATATAAACGGCCAACGATATATTCAGAAATAATTAAAGTGCTCAAGGGCAACCTTCGCGAATGTGAGCGCACCGGGTCAAAGCAATGTCTGATATTCCGAAAAGTTTTAAGATACAAAAGGTACTTTTTAATTAAATATTTTAAGATAAGGAGAATTTTGAGATTGAGATGATGAGATTAAGGCGATATCCTATCAAGTAAGCCAATTGATATCGTCGAACCTTTCAACTTCTGACAGTTTTAAAGGTTATACCGCACTAGGAGAAACCGCACTGAAGCGGGGTGACATACCCGACACATTTTGTCCGGCAGCCTGTGGCCAACCGGCAAGATTGATGACAGATCTAGCTCAATACTTTATTTTATTTGTTGGGCTCACTAACACTTGTTTAAACGCTGAATAGTACAGTAATTTAACAAGATAAATAAACAATTTTAATGCGACAATCTCTTATAAGTAAGCACCGCATGCATATTGTTGCTTGTGCGTAAAACACTATTTTCTCTCTAGCTAGATCGATATATTTTTCGTGAACTCGGATAGTGATAATTTAATTGAAATCCTTATACCTAGTAAGGAGCCCAGACACGAGCAGTTGCACTTTCTTGGCTTTGAACGTAAAATATAAGTATTTGAAGATATTATAGCTTGAACTTTTTCTTTGAAAATTTTCGTTTTTGTATGTAGGTAACTATCACGCAGAGCATTACATTTTTGCGTCAAATACATCATTATTTTAATGAAGTTCAGTGACACGCCCCTGCTATATCTATAAAGTGCTTTCTATGAATAAAGAAATCCGTCCGAGTAGAGTTGCGCCGCTCCGTCGCTCCTCTTGAGTACTATTCCGCCTAGTTCGCGCACGGGTTAATACAGTTCGGGTGATTAAAACAACAGTGCCTCTCTGGGTCATGCGCTAAGTAAGGTCCATACGACATCTCTGTCTCGGTCTCGGTTTCGGTAATTTTTGAGAGACTCGGCCAAAGTCGAAAATCACAAGTAACTAACACAAGAGTGAAAAAGTGTAATATGCCTCGCGCGCTCGCTCGGTCGCAGAGCGCGTGATTTTTCAAATTAATAAAGAACTGCCAAATCAGACAATCAAAGCAAACAATGAACAAGTTCCACTTGGTTCATACTTTCATTCGTAATTGTATCACAGTGAAATGAGGAACTTACATCTCTCTTGTGATTCTCGGTTTCGGTCCGTGAAAAAAGTAGTCTCGGTCGGACTTTAGCGCCTTCATGAAATAATTTCGTCGTCGCTTATCTCGCGCCGAAACTATTAGCTGGAGAAGAGCTAATGCATCATTATTTTAATTAATAGGGTTAAATAATAGATTTAAATATAAGTCAATTATGTTTTTTTTTTCTACCTTGGTGACATTTCTGCATGATTTTATTTATTTAAAAATAGAAATTATAAGCGAGAAATTTAACATAGCTCAACGGAACTTATGTCAAATGACTGTGCAGATTATGGTTTGTAATTAAATGAATATAACATAAATTAATTATAGCCGTCTCCAAAACAATTCTACAAACGTATTTGAATGTTATAAATATTACAGTGAAACATAATAAAATTAACAATAGAATTTGACATTTTTAAAATATAATTATGTAAATTAAAAATAAGCGTTCATTATCTGTTCTATAATAAAAATAAGTGCATTGATATGAGAATGATATAAAAAAAAAAATAATAATAAAAATCACGACACATGCAAGTCTGAATTCTTGAATTTATTAAATTGTAATCATGTCAATGCAGAATTAAAATATAGTATGAAAACTTGAAATAGTCTACAGAATAAAAGCACCCTTCCAGCAAAAGCTTTTTTAGTTTACTTCTAAATATGTTTGGACTGTCAATAGTTTTTAGTTCAGTAGGCAACTAACCTATGTAGTTTAATTGCTTGATACCGACAACCATGCTTTACCACATTTAATCTCGGACAATGAGGGGTCTCCAAAACTTTCCTTCCCGTTTTTAATCTTACTGCTCTTACTACTTAGTACACTAAGTAGCTAACTTCCTGCACAATGACACTAATATACGGTGGCGTTTGAAGTTTCTGTTTTTTTTTTTTCGATATTGGAACCGTGGCAAGGTCCACACCATCTGTTCCGAAAATAAACCTGAAGATAAACTTTGGCGGATTAATATAAACCCTGGGATAACATTTGGCGATTTAGATAGCCATTAGGAGTAAAACTCTAGACATATTTTATTTCAAAAAATACTGCTTGGAAAACATAAATATTTGCTTATAAAATAAATTTACTTATAAAATGTACCTGAAATAACTTTACATACCGAAGTCGACCTTTGAAGGGAGACCCTATTTGCAACAAATGACTAGTAATTTTAAATAAAAAAAAAACATGAATGTGCTTATTTATATAAAAACAATATTATTTCACATATGTTTTTAAAAATAATATCTTAGAAGTACCTATTTCTGCCTAAAATACATAATCGTTTTTTAGTAGGTATTGCGCCGACACAATGTAAAATTCATAGCTGGTATGTCTCGGTGTCATCTACTCCTTGCGGTGACCGGTGTGCTGCATAATGTTTATTGTTTATTTCTTAATGTAGCTATTTTGATAACCTGTTAAAAGTTTTAAATGATATTATTTTAATAACACTATTATAACTGTAAGTTTCGATGATCTTCGAATCTCAAAATTGTACCTTATTTATACATAAATCTATATTTTGTCAGCTCAATTTTAAGTCTAAGTTAGCAATGCTGTATTACACAGACAAAATATATCTGCTGTACTTAAATAACTAGGGGTAAATATTAAGAAACGGTGCGAGATAAAAAGAAGCTGTTATAATTTGTACACGGTATTTAGTATCGTTTGCTGAGTACTATAAGTACGTAAGTATTATTAATGCTTTAAATACTTAAACTAACCTAGCAGGCGACGCAGTGTATAAGTGATACTATAATATCTAGCGTCATAACGTCATATTGTGTTGAAATCTAATGGAAACAATACAGGGTACTGGAAATTTCACCCATTCCTTAAACGACAAAATACTAGAGGTTATTAAACTATTCCAGAAAATTTCAAGAGGTTGTGTTATATTTAAAGGCACTTTATGAAGTTCCGTCCATTTAGCATCTTTAATAATTCCTAAAGTGACCTAAGTAAGTAGACCATTTTTTAATTCTCTTTCGGAATAAAGTAGGTATGAGAATTTCAAATAAATGTTATGCTAAACTGTAAACCTTTCGGCTAATTGGTAAGGGTTCAATGGAGTAAAATGCTGCTAGTACGTATCTCCCCATTGAAAGAATAGGTTAAATTTCCAATCACACTGTATGTACTTAACGAATAAACATTCCCAATAACGAACAGTTAAAATAACTTGTTTAGTGTGTTGTACAATTTTAGTGTAAAAATCCGTAATTTTTTTAATAATATTTTGATATGGATGCAATATTAAAGTACGTAACAGAATACAATTAAATAGTTTATTTTTCTAACTCATATTTTTTTATTTCCGAATACTGAGAAACACCAGTGTATCGCCTTACAAAACATCCAACTTGATCTTTATATTTCAGATCTGATGCGTCCATTTTAGCCCAACAGGAGTGTGCATCACCCCAAAAAAATGTTATCTTCTATCTAAGTTTTCTTTATACTTAGCAACTAGGGTTTCTGATTTCTCGACTTATTTTTTTTCTGGGGACTCGAGAATTCTCGTCCTCCATTTCCCGGGAATTCCCGGGGACTCGAGAAAAACTAAAACGACTCTTAAGCATCTTTACAATTGAAATAAAACGATTTTTAACGGATTTTATCGTGTTATATTGATATTATTTAATTGCCCACGTTTCGGATCCGTTATATGCTATATCAGCATGAATTGATTCAGGTATTGGATTACTAGCAGCTAGCTTACACTTTACATAATTATTTGCGATTCACGCAGAATGAGCTCATCCTATCCTTTGGATTTAGCTTTAATAAGAAAATTGGGCTTCCAAGCAGGTGGCAAGATGGCAAGATCCAGGCATCTTCTCCATTTATACTTGGATATTTTTTAAATTTCAATAGCTTCGCGTATCAGCCTTGGCAGAATCGGCTTTCTTTTGCAAGGACTTGCAGTTTATCTAATTTGATGTGTGTGCGATGTGAGTGCTGGACTTAGTTAAAGGTTAAAAGTCCCACTACAAAAAGAAAAAAGTAAACATTCATAATATTTTATCATTGATTTAATTATGTAATTATTATAATTTATGCATATTCATTGTCGACTTGACCTCAACACTAGATACTGTCGGATAATATACGACTGCGGTGGTGGAAATCTTATCAAATACTCTGTTTAGCTCTTTACAGATAAGCTTTTTTTTGTATTGAAATTTAGGTCTTTCGACGGGTTATATAAGCCGAAACAAAAATAAAATTATTCACAAATATCTTCTGTTGGATTTTTATTAAAAACCTTTACAGCTTTTATGAAAACATCGAGACAGGAGTGTTTTTTTTACTAATAATGGGTTTGCTCTTGACGTCAATCTTGCCGAGGCAATAATGAAGCCGACGGTGGAGCGAGTGCACTGCTTCAACATGGTGTAGTATTGATAACATATAACATATTAGACATAATTTATAATTTGTATCTTTAATTATAATTTAATTTATTTATTTATTTCACACATCGTCCATTTTGTTAGTAACAATGTGACATAAACTATGTTAGTAGGAAATTAAAAGAGAATAAATACAATTATTATAAATTAAAGTAAGATGATTCATTCAGGGCTTGATCGAACAACCTACTAAGAGGTTATTCGATCAAGATCCGAACGAAGGCCTTCATAATTGGAGAATCGAATTTCTCCGCAATAATTTGTAAGATGCTGTTAGAGCTACCGCGCAACCTGCTCAGTAATGAAGCAGTTCCTTTACGTAGGAAGCAGTTCTTTTAAACAATCCCGTGTTAAAGGACTTGATATTTATTCAAAATTTTCATAAAACGATATGCACCCTGCAGTACGTTGACCTTATGCCGACGGTCCGATCAATTAGTTTCTTGACTCGCTATCTCTAGATAGATACATACCTACAACGAGTTCAACGTCCGCGCTATGTCTTTGACTCTGCATACAAAATTTAAAAAAACATTTTGATAAAAATTAAGGTGTTTTTTTTTTATATGGGTAGTATTTCGTGGTCTGATTCACCTGCTAGAAGGATGCAGGTGATTAAATCGCCATCCTATATATGTGTATATCATAGTTTATATAAATAAATAAATACATTTTTAAACAATAACATACCCTCACGCCTGTATTCCCCGAAGGGTTAGGCAGAGGTGTACTAAGGTACACCCACAGTTCGCAGGTACCTATGTTTAGGTCCCATGTAATAGGGGGCGAGCCTATTGCCATTAACCGGGCACAATTTCCAAACTCCGAGCTGCTACTGAGAATTTCATAGAAAAACCCACCTGGGAATCGAACCCAGGACCTCTAGCGTAGCAGTCGTACTTGAGACCACTAGACTAACGAGGCAGTCAGAGCAGGTATATTTATACAATACATAATATATATAAACATAAATAAATTAAATACATCAATGCTGAAATGAATCTGCCAATTTCTTTATAGGAAACATTCTCGGACTTTTATTTTAAAGGTGTAACGACTTGTTGCCCTGCTGATTTCCAAACGGAGAGCATTCCAAAGAAGAATAGACTGTACCAAGGGGGGGCAGGGAGGGGCAGCTGCCCCCCCTTAGAGATTCTAAAAAAGTTGCCAAATATAATACAACCAAAGTCCTAAGTCTTTGAGTTGATTTGCTTGAAGTTTTGTACACTTATTCAAATTCAAACTCCTTTTTATTTTATTTTTCTAATATAAGTTATTATAACTCATTTACAAGTTTTTTATTGCATAGTCAAGAGCTCGTGCTCGTGTAGCTTTACACATTGGACTCTGTAGTCTGTACTGTCACAGAATATATATGTATATAGTACTAAGATACTGTTGTTATTACAATCGCTGTAGATGTAAGGCTCGTAGTAAAAGTGAAAAGTTTCATGTGCTGTCGACTTTACCTACAATTCATACCTACTTTTCTCATTCATAGAGAATGAGAAAAGTATGAATTGTAGTAGGTAAAGTCAACTTGCCCCCCCCTGCGCCATCGGCTGGCGACGCCCTTGGACTGTACGAAAACAGAAGAATGTAGAAAGTTAGAATTATGAGGGGGACATTGTAAGAGACGATTAAAATGAAGAGCGAAGATTTCTATCATGGTTTGAGCTTATGAAATTAAAATGTGAAGTTAGATATGAAGGAGAATCGAGCAAACCTAATAGCGTAGTCCAAAGAGTATAATAATATAGTTGTAGCGTAGTCAGTGCTCTCTGCACTCTACGCTCGCGAATAGGCAACCACTTTAAACTTGTACGATATTCGGACACGTGGTCATATTTACGGAGATTGAAAACGAATCGAATTGAGAAGATCTGCATTCAGGTCGTAACATATAGTCGATTATAGGAATAGTTAGAGTCCGCACAAGCATTGCCTTGATGCCTTCACATTACATGGGAGTACATTTTTTAATCGGTACAGAGATCTCAACATTACTGATACTTTCTAGCTCACATGCGCTATTTGCGCTATAGTCTCATAAAAAAGATGTAGGTACCTAAGCACCTGAAATTATTTTAGCCCGGCCATAGTCCGGTCTTCTGCATGGGTTATTCTTATCTGTGTAAATATTACGTTTTATGCTCAGGTTTTACGCTAAGCACATGCTATAGTACGAAACAGCATGGTTTCAGAAATTTGCAGTGCATGGTCATATGGTCAATGTACTTTGGCAGATGAGTAAGCCCGGCTATGCCATCTCCAAACGCTCTATGGATTTGAACAGTTTGGACACTTGCTACAATAAGTTACACAGTAAGAGTAACGATCTCGTTTGCAACTGCACTCTACGATGTTATTTATCATCTTATTTGTCACAGATAATAATAAATTTGTTTTGTAATAAATCAATAATACATATATATTGTTCTAAAATAACATGTTCTATAGCATCGATACAAAATAAAAAAAATTCAAGTGCATGCATTTATGTTATGCTATAAAACTTCACGAGCCAGCAGTTTGTCGTAGTCAAAAAATTAAATTGAATACCTAAGGATTGAAATTACAATAATATTTAAATACCTAGCTATTACTAACTTTTGACCGCGACTTCATTCGCGTAGATAAAAAATTATAGCCTATGTATTATTCCGATGTGTGAGTTATATAATTTTAAAGTTTCATTAAAATCCATACATCCTCACAAACTTCCCCTTTTTTATGAGATAGAGCGGCAACGGCAAACGATCAGACGGATCGTCTGACGGTAAGCTTCCAATTACCGCCGCCGCCGGTGCCGCCATACTAGTATCTGTTAGTAGTCTGTGGTGCCGCCCATAAACATCCGCAACACCAGGGGAGTCGCAAGTCCATGCTGGCCATAATAAAGGGTTTGCGCACCTGGCCTTATAAAAGGGCCTCACTTGGCGCAACACAACGTAAGCGTTGTTTCACGCCGGTTTTCCGTGAGGCCGTGGTATCACTCTGGTCGAGCTGGCCCATTCGTGCCAAAGCGTGGCTCTCCCATGGTTAAAAACATGTTTATAATATTAGTAGGATATGAATAAAGATTAAATCCTAATACTACTTTAAAGTACCTATAATTTGCTATGAATGCGCTTTTTTTTAATTCTTGATAGGCTTACGCTTGATCGCCAGTTCACCTGATGTTAAGCGACACTGTGACCTAAGATGGAGCGCACTTGCCTAGAAGAAACCGATTCACTCGTGATTTAAAGACACCCAGATTATATCTATCGGGGAAGACCCAGTCGGGAAGCGCATTCCACATTTCCGCGGTACGCATGATAAATGTGGACTTGAAGCGTTTCGTTCGGATTTTCGGAATATCCACCATGAATCGATGCCGGTTAAATTTCGATCGATGCGCTTTAATTTTTTATGATGTATTCCTACTCTTTGGGTGGAACGTTTTGTCAAAGTTCTGAGGATTCGTCATTCCGTAAGGATATGAACCGTTTCATATTAGAAAGATTCGTTTAGTCGTTCATATTTTTCTACTATTCAACAGTGTTACATCCATAATCCATACGATCCATAATATATTACTTTAATCTGTGGACTATGTTTAAAAAACAATGTTATGTTGGGAGCATTGTGATTTCCGGTAAGATCATAACAGCATAACTTTCATATGATTTCTTTGTAAATATGTAATTAAGTGCGTAATAACCTTTCTATTATTTTGTTATAATTTTTATGTAATTATATCATTTGTATGAAAACTTGTATTAAAACTCGCAGTGTCTGATCTTTTTTAAGCGAATCTCAGTTGTTTCCGTAACAAGTTGGACATACCAAGTAACTGTCAATTCGTATGTGTGAGTTATTCAGTTGTAAGTGTGCAAAAGAACACGCTTGTCGTGTTGCGGTACGTGTGCTTTCTACGAAATTGACTTTCATCGCCTCGTAAGTTTGTGAATTTTATTTATTATAGTGTATTTAGTGTACATTCTGCCCAAAGTAAGTCGTGTACGTGCTAAAAACCTCACCATGGAGCCGGAAATACCCCGAGATCTGCCAAGATCATTTGATCGGATTGTGTCGATGCGTCACCTTTGTGAGCCATTTTATTCAAGTTCTACATTATAGTTGTAGATTATACATCTCGCACGTAGCATTCTCGCATGATCTCACGCGAGGTCGTGTGTAATGTCAAAATGCAAGCGTTAATAGGTTGACGAGGTAAAGTGCATTCTAACCTAGCCGCTAAGAATCAGTATCGAAATCGATGGGCTGCGCTAGCGGGCCACAGGCGCCCGCGATTGGACGCGCGCGTCCCCGTGCTACCTTCGTAGGTAGGTATTTACCTATCTGCTCCTCGAGGTTCTATGTTACCTCCATATACGCTTTAATTGTTTCGCTAACACTACATTTACAAAAACGAAGCTGATTTCTGAATCAATTAGTAGAAGATGCGCTATACTGTCGTAACTTGATGCAATTAAGTATAAACATCAAATTACCATACTCTTCGCTCTTCTTGCTGTTCATGAATTTTATTCTTTGTTTGATAAGAACATGACGGTGAAATTATCTACAGCTTTATCATTAGGTACTTTATATTGTTTTATAAAATACAGAGTTTCAAATTTATATTTTGTTGTCCACATAATTATTATTTTGTCGTGCATAAGCTCATACTTTTTTGCTCATTGTATCATGTGTATCATGTTGCTCCCTATATCCTAGTAGAATTATTGTGTTAGGTGATTAGGTCCTGCCAACTGCTTGCCTAAAATCAAGTGACCTACAATCACTGTACTGTAAGTTGTAGATGCTGACCTTCATAGGTTTGTTTCTGTTTCCGTTCTACCCAGGTATTTGTGTATAATGCTTTGTTGCCTTCACCAATCTGTATCTTATATATAGCTCATTCACAGAATTGAAAACCCACAAATTCCTTCGGTTTGATAAGTACCTACTTAGGATAATGAGTGTAAGTAATGTTTCGTGGTTGCATTTAATGAAATTCTATAATTTTAAATAATTCCTGTGCACTCTAAAACAACTAATACCAACTGCCCCCTCATGATATATTCTCATCTCATTCTGATTAACTCACACTCTTTAAACATTGCTCTTTTATCCAAAAACATTCAGCAAATTGCATACTTTAAGAGCTGCAGAGTCCAATAACAATACATTTTGCATTGTAATTTACTACTTGTATTTTATAGACTGGTGTTAAGTGACTGGTATTATAATAGTACTGACAACATTGTTATGATGTGATCATGGTCATTGTTATGATTAATTTAAATACAATCCCATTTCATACAAAATTTTGGCACGATTATATAAAAAGTTGTTTTCACTACTATTACTAGCTGGCCCAGCAAATATTGTCTTGCCTTAAAAAAAAAAAATATTGTGGTGCCACCTACCGGCTCGTAATTAAAAATTTAAACCATCAAGGGACCCACTTTAGGCCGGTTCCCAATAACAAATCCATCGATAGATTTGCTTACTAGAGGTAGGATTTGGAATTATGTATTTGTATGGCTGAGAGCCAACATCTCTCCAAAAACGAGAGTGTATAGGTTGTCTGTGAGTATGGGATTGTCGAAAATACGAACAGCCCGGCGTTGACTAGAGTCAAGAGGAAGGACTTGGTATTGGGGTGCACTGGCCTAGAGGCCGGACTTGAGTTTTTTTAAGTAAAAGCTTATGACCCAAAGTGAAGTACTGCCTCACTCGTATTAAGCACTGTAAGTTTTTTAGAAGCCAACTTGGCTTTACTCTCCAAAGGACCCACGAATTGGACCTCGTTTGTAATCCCGACTCAAAGAATCCCAATGCTCTTGGAGATTTTAAGAGGAATATCCCAGAACCTCGGCGCTATTACAAATGGGGATTACTTAGCGGAGAACACGCAAACTTGTGCCTTAGTAGGGTAGAATTCCACAAGATTATCACGAAATCTCCATTCGAAAATCTGCTCCAGGGAGCAAGCAACCAATTAATTTTTTTCCACTATTATTTACAACACATCTCAAACACGACGATGTTAATAAAACTCGGCCAAGTTCGAGTCTAACTCGTGCATTTTTGCTTCCGTACAACCTTGCTACTTTCACCAAGATAATTAACTTTTACTTTATAGTACCTACCTACCTAGAATAAGTGTTAGCTGTAAATAAAATTCAACTGCACAGCAAATGTACATACCTAGTTTCCACCAAAAAATAATAATAATCTGTGATATAGCTACAAATAGAAGCGTCGGTAGCCTAATGGCTAGGGCGTTGGACTTGCGATCATGTGGTTGCCGGTTCGATACCCACCCATTAGCACAATACTACGATAGCACTACCAACGTGAACCCACTCGTAACACAAGCATTTTAGCTTAGCACGAGGAGTTAACAAGAATACTAGTAATGTGTAGACCCACATTGCTAGTAAGCTTTTTAAAAAAAAATATCGGATGTACATATACGTATGCTATGAGACCTCATTTCTTTCAAAGCTTTTTGATTGTAAAGGCTACTTTTACTGATGCAGAGTCGAAGCGACGCGACGCGCATCGATATGGTGTCTCCAACCAAGCGATGACGCGCGGCACGGTGCCGCGTGTTTCATTTTGCATAACACAAATTTATACGTAACCTAATAGAAATAAAGATCATAATATAAGATACTCTAAAAAACTAGAATCATAAAGTTTCATAAATTTAATGATAAATGATATTTATTTCTGTAAATAGATCTTTTAAAGACACTTTTACAAGTCAATGTTTTACATTTTTTTGATCTAGATGGCGCCGGCATTTCCTAACTGACGACCTCTGAGAAGAAACACCGAAGAAACAAACTCAGAGAATCATGGTCTCTTAAAGTCCAGACAGTAATAGTTGATATTACAATAATATATGCGAGTGTTACGATGTAGGGCAATATCTGGACAGGCCTTTTGAAGAAAGAGCCATAGCAGCTTTGAGTTGACCTGTCCCTAACATAAACACTTGTAAAAGCTTATTTGAAATAAAAACATTTAAACTTGAACTAGAGTCTAAAAATAAGACGCGTCGCTTCGCTACGACTCTGCGTCAATGAGAGTTGAGCCTAAGTCAAGTCGAAGTTATTTTTTTTAAGAGTTTGAATGTATACAATATATGTGAATGTTAAAATATGCGTGAATTTAGAAAATTGGCTTTTTACAGCCCCAAGGGCCCGTAGACCTTATAATATAAACTAGCTTCTGCCCGCGGCTTCGCCCCCGTGGAATCCGGTCATCACATCCCACGGAAACGGGATAAAATGTATCCTATGTCCGTCTCCTGGTTCTAAGCTACCTCTCCACTAATTTTCAGCCAAATCGCTTTAGCCGTTCTTGAGTTATAAATGGTGTAACTAACACGACTTTCTTTTATATAGGTATATAGATAGATTTCAACTTGATAGGTAGGTAGCTCCTTGGTCTAACTTGTTTTTGAATAAAAAATTGCCATTTTTATCTATACTTATATACTCGTGCTACCACCGCTTGTGCTGGACTGTAGGTGTATTAGGTAATAATTTATAATTAATTTCCTTCAGTTCTGGTCTGACTCACTAGAACAGTTAAACGGTAATGCGTCAAAAGTGGTAGGCTTTTAACGATTTTGATTCCATTCTATTTTCAGTTTGAAACTGCCACGCGTTACCTACTAAGGAAACGCCGCGTAAACGTTCAACGAAGTGAGTCCTAAAATTATATAAAATGGGACAGCCAGGTGCCGCGAATAATCTTATACACTTAGTATACTGATTAAGATGTTTGGACACTTGGAAAGTAATTATGTAACTTAGACAGCTGGTACCTATCTATACTTCTATACTAATATATAAAGCTGAAGAGTTTGTTTGTTTGAACGCGCTCATCTCAAGAACTACTGGGCCGCCCGATTTGAAAAATTCTTTCAGTGTTAGATAGCCCATTTATTGAGGAAGGCTACAGGCTATATATCATCACGTTACGCGGACGAAGTCGCGGGCAGAAGCTAGTCATTTATAAAATTAGCATAATATACAGTCCATCTCCTTTGGCAATCCCTGTTATAACGTTATTATTGCATCGATCAATGAGGCAATGTGGCGTTATTGGGCAGACAGGAAGGTTTAGTAGGTCAGGTAGGCGGCACCGGGTCAGACCGGGGCCTTCGAGAGGCAGTTGTGCAGAGCGGCGGTACGCGACCGCGGGCGCGGGGCCGCTCCGCGAATCTGGGTCAATGGTAGCTGAGTGGCATACGGCCGCTGCGCCGGGTGCGCCACGCTTTGCTGGGGACATCCGCGCTCCATCGAGCCGGGTACACTGAAGTGGGTCGCCGCTATGGCGCTCTGGCCATGGCCGCTCTCTTTACACCCTTTAGTATAAGGCGCAATATAGCTAAGGCACTAGGATTTCTACGGGACAATTAGACGTAGATATATAATATACTAGCTTCTGCCTGCGACTTCGTCCGCGTAGCGTGATGATATATAGCCTATAGCCTTCCTCAATAAATGGGCTATCTAACACCGAAATAATTTTTCAAATCGGACCAGTAGTTCCTGAGATTAGCGCGTTCAAGTAAACAAACAAACAAACTCTTCAGCTTTATATATTAGTACTAGCTTCTGCCCGCGACTTCGTCCGCGTAGCGTAATGATATATAGCCTATAGCCTTCCTCACTAAATGGGCTATCTAACACTGAAAGAATTTTTCAAATCCGACCAGTAGCTCCTGAGATTAGCGCGTTCAAGTAAACAAACAAACAAACAAACTCTTCAGCTTTATATATTATAAGTATAAGTATAAGTAAAAGTATAAGTATAGATTATACGATAAGATATCGCCTACCCACGGTAAAAGAATTAGCTTAAAATAGGTACTAAAAAATCAGAAACAATACCCTAAAGAAAATTAACTCGCTGAGCTAACTGGGCTCACCGCCCTTCCCCCTCATGACTGCCTTGCACATCATAAATGCGCGCGCGGTACTTGATCATTATTTTGCTGCGATGTTATTTTAAAACTGCGATATCTCCTAAGATATTCATTGAAATCCAATGATGTAAAGGGCACTTTTGTTTTAAATTAAACACTTCTGATGAATAACGTATTTATTTGGATAAGGATTAATATCATGTTTATAAAAACACCTTCGCAAACAATTCATTTGGAATTTTAGAACAAAGTTAGCATAAAAAAGGTTATAGTGAGCCAACCTTAAAAGATAGACATATGCTGTCGCGGACTTTTTTTTAGAACTTTTAAAGAGGAACAATTCTGTCATATATGATTTTTGCGAAACTTTAACCGTTTACGCAGCGCACGCATCGGAAGCTCTCAAAAGGAAAAAAAACCCCAATTTTGAAACATTTTTCATTGGTGCTCCGCTCCTATTGGTCTTAGCGTGATGATATATAGCCTATAGCCTTCCTCGATAAATGAGCTATCTATCACTGAAAGAATTTTTCAAATCGAACCAGTAGTTCCTGAGATTAGCGCGTTCAAGCAAACAAACAAACAAACAAACTCTTCAGCTTTATATATTAGTATAGATAGATAGTACCTATAACTTTCGTGTTTATTACGACGCCGAAGCCGTAGCCCTTACTCAACTTGTATTGTGACTAGAAAGTTCTGCGGATTTATAAATGAATATTTTTTAATCTCAAACCGGACAACACACACGACCTACACATTATACAAGAAAATTTAAAGATTCCTACTTTTATTTTAGTTTATGGTATATTCCTACTTAATTATTTTTGAGATAAACGCGATGCACGAACTATTGACACATAAGTTGGTACGGAGCCTTGGCTTGCGAGTCTGGCACTTGTTATGTACGGCTTAATACCTATCATGTAACACTCACCAATTAGATGTCAAAAAAGAGTAGGTACCTATCTATCCTGATCAATGATTAATCGTCAAACTTAATGATATCATCATATTACATTAATTAATATAATTACTCCCAGTTTTGTTACATTGCTACGCGGAAATTTTAATAAGCGATCTGGATATTGCTAATTTCGAAATTTCTCAAAATCCCATAGTTCTATTATTTATTATGCGAAACACGTCATGAAATCTATAATGATGATAATTTCTTGACTTGAAGTACTCGTAGATAGTACTTGAGAGAAATTTGTCAGTATTTACTACATATACCGTTACGTTCCCCGTGTGGTTATTAGATAGAAAACAAACCCTCACTGCCATTCAGGAAGGCATCTTGTAAGACCAGGATCGACTTTAACCTATTGAAGCCCATAAGCACTTTAGGAGAGAATGGGGTCCTATGACAGTGATATTTATGTCAGAGGACTATTTTATATACCTACAAAAGCAAAAGAAACGAAAGGAGTAAGAACTAAGTGGCCCAATAAATCGCAAAGCCGACCGAAGCGAAAGAATATCCAACTTGCTCGGTGTTTGCTTCTTGGGGTTTGACTGGCTGGTGACCACCCCATTTTTTAACGGACTTCAAAAAAGGAGGTTATCGATTCGACCCTTATGTATGTAATACCTATTGTCAGAATTGCACGGCTTCCAAATATGCGTGCCGAATTTCATAAGTAGGATTTCAAGATATTTGTTTTGCAATTCTATATCTTTGGTGTGTGTGAGAGCCAGTTTGTCCTCTCGGTTGCTGTGCTGCGGCTTTGGCAGCCTGCAGTCTGTAGTATTCTCTTTTGTAATATTACGACAACTTTACGGTTATTGGAATTTTCCTTTACTTGTGTTCTATGACATTGCTTTTTGCCAATTTTCGATTCTAGTTCAACAGGAAGCAGCGTGTGGGGATATATAAGTATAATTAAAATATGTATCAATAAATTAATCAACTGGTTAAATAAATATTTGCAATCAATTAGAAATTAATTCAATTCCAATTGATTAAAAACAATGATTGAAATTTAAATTGATTAATGCGCACCAGTGTCGGGCAGTTCCCCCTAGTAAGTAGTTTTTGTTTCCCTTGACTGTCAAACCAGCTCTTTAATATATGTTGGAGGTACGGCCAAGTTCCGGGTGACTGGTGCAAGGCCGTTATCGTTCCACTATATAAGGGAAAAGGTTCACAGCAGGAGTGTAAAAACTACCGCGGCATTAGTCTTCTGAGTGTTGTCGGCAAACTGTATGCTAAGGTGTTGATTAATAGAGTGATAAGAATAACAGATGAGAAAATATGGGATGTTCAGGCAGGTTTTAGAGTTGGGATGGGATGTATGGATCAGGTCTTCTCCCTAAGGTGTATAGCCGAAAAACATCTGGCTAAGCACAAGAGAGTCTTCTGCTTCTGCTTTCATTGACTTGGAGAAGGCCTATGATAGTGTGTGGAGGGATGAATTGTGGTCAACGCTGGCTATGTACGGAGTGGACAGACGCTTGGTGCGGGCACTGAAATCCCTTTACTGGGATTCTAGTGCCTGTGTTAGGCTAAATGGGGCGTACTCAGGCTGGTTTGGCATCTCCAGAGATGTCAGACAGGGCTGTGTCGCGTCACCGTGGCTGTTCAATCTATATATGGACAGTTGTTTGACAGACTTAAAAGAGAGTGATTGTGAGTTAAAAATGGGTGAGTTACCTGTCAAATGCCTTCTCTATGCTGATGATCAGGTTCTGCTTGCATCGTCAGCGGAAGAGTTGCAAGACATGGTGACTTTAATGGATGAAGCATATAAGCTGAAGGGTATGAAGATAAATGTTAGTAAAACGAAAGTGATGGTTTTTGAGAGAGAGAAAGATGTATGTATGTGTGATGTAAAGATAGAGGGTAAGAGTGTGGAGCAGGTGAATGAGTTTGTTTATTTGGGAAGTGTGTTTACTAGGGATGGAAAGATTGATGCAGATGTGGAAAGTAGAGTGAATGCGGGAAATAAAGTGAATGGTGCTATGCATGCGGTTGTGGCTAATCAGTGTGTGTCGAAAAAGGCACGGTTGGCTATCCACAATGGTGTGCTGGTACCTACACTTATGTATGGAAGTGAATGTTGGGTGTGGCAGAAGAGGCATGAAAGTAGAATAAATGCGGTGGAAATGCGTTCCTTGCGAAGTATGTGTGGTGTAACTCGGAATGATAGATTGAGAAATAGAGTGATAAGACAACGTTGCGGACTGAAAGATGATGTAGTGACACGTATTGAAAGGAATATGCTGAGATGGTTTGGACATGTTGAGAGAATGAATGAAAGCCGATTAACGAAAGGAATTTATAAGGCGCATATCAGCGGCAACGTCAGAAGAGGTCGACCTACAGTCTATCCCAGTTAACTTGTCTTTTTTGGTAAACAAATATGGCGTCCTAGTAACCAGAGATAGCTGATAGTGGTTAGATAATGTTGGGAAATCATGAATGAAGGACTGAACTAAATACTCTTAGCCAAGACTATTGAAGAATGATTCTCACCTTGACGAGTACTGATTTGTTTTTTAATTTTAAATATGAAGTGAATGTGTGAAGTGAATATGAAGAAATAAAACGACTACTGCAAAACATTAATTTATTAGTAGTTCCTCTAAAATACACGTGTCAGAATCTGATGGCTCTAAAGAGTCATCAGATTCCGACACATGTATTATGAACCTCTGGTTCGGTTCATCTGATGCAGTATCATTGTACCCGATAGAGTAAACCCACCCCCACCAGGTGCCCGACAAGGCAGTCCACAAGGACTTTCGATTAGCTTGCCCACGCCCACCTCGACGAGCAGCACTAGGATCGGAATGCCTACGGAGAATCTGCAGGGCGTCCCGGCTTCGCAGAGGATCTGCTTCCCCGTTTTCCATCGGAGTGTAATTGGCCCCTCGTGCGCTAAGGAACTCCCTCAATCGAGACCCGAGAGCCGCCAAGGCCGGGACCCACTCTTTGCCATGCAAGCCGTCGGGTCCTGGAGCAGTATTTCTGGCATTGAGACTTCAACCACCACTCATTTCTACGCCGTTCACCTCGGGAACAACGTCGTCACTGTGGTCCGCATCAGAATGTCTGCCCCTTCTTGACAAAATTCCTAGCTACAACTATTATTGTTCTTAATTCTAATTCTTGTTAATTCCATCTGTAATATTTCATATTTTGATGTCAGCACAGGGTTCATGATTAAAAACGTAGTATGTTAAATAGCAAAAAAATGCTATGGATAATATTGTACAATAACAATATTATTTTTGTGAAGATAAGAACTTTTTGGATTTTTTGCTCATTCACTTAAACAAAATCATTCATTATTTTGTCACATCCCCTAAAATTCGTAGATAATCTAGAGTTTTGAAATGTCAAATTGTCATGATTATTTTATTCTGTGAAAATGTAATTACATAAAATTTAGTTTTTATTAAAAATAATAGACTTTTACAGTGATTTCGAAGCAGTTTTTGGTGTAATTTAGAGTGTATGTGTATAGTGTAAGTGTTAATAAAATCGTTTCCTACATCAAGTGCGTGATTAAAGAAAATCTTGTGATTTTCGCATCGGGCAGGGTTTGTTTACCAAAAAAGACAAGTCCAAAAAAACGGACTGAAGGACCTACACCGATCTTATTGGCGAAGTCCTTCAAAAAGGTCATGTGCGTAGTACTCGCAACCGACACGTATGTATGAGAAGATATATGAATGTCGCAGAAGCAAAAGAGGCATGCAAGAATCGTAGCAAGTGGCAGTCTATAGTTTCTGCCTACCCCTGTGGGAGAAGGGCGTGAGTGTATGTATGTATGTATGACTGTCAAAGCATGCGGCATAAACTGAGTTTAAATGGCCGTATCTTTCATTGAGTTGACCTAGAAGTTTGATTTTTTCGCTGCTCCAACGGGATTGAAGAGATTCCTGTGAAAAAGGGTCTTGCTCGACAGACTGGCAACAAAGTGATTCTCTAAGGGTTATGTTTTTTCCTTTGAGTTACAGAACCCTAAAAACATATACATTACTAGCTTCTGCCCGCGACTTCGTCCGCGTAGCGTGATGATATATAGCCTATAGTCTTCCTCAATAAATGGGCTATCTAACACTGAAAGAATTTTTCAAATCGGACCAGTTCCTGAGATTAGCGCGTTCAAGCAAACAAACAAACAAACTTCAACTTTATATATTAGTATAGATATAGATTTCATGTTCATGTATCATTAATGTGTTATGTCTTGTACAGAGCGGTGTTTTTACTTCCCTTATTTCTGTAGTACCTACATAAAGATACAAGTCAAACATCTGTGAGTACAAACAAAAATTCAAGGCAATCCTATATGCTTAGTAATAGATAAGGGCAGCAGGGGTGGCAGAGGTGAGCGGCGGAGAGGGCGCGGACTGCAGCCCGGGTCAATGACCGGCTCGGGACGCACGCAGCTCGGTGACTTGCGCGTATCGCTGCGGCCCGTTAGCCGTTAGGGGATGCCCGCGAGCTCTAGACTCGGGGTCTAACACCTATTTTAACAGCTGCCCTCAGATGTACTTGGTTCCCGGGAGGGTTTTATAAAGGTCATATAAAATTATCTCTTAGGTAAAGACTTGGCTTCACTGTGACCGGCCTTTATTTTACAACTTTTTACTTTTTGTTGCGAAGCCTACTCGTACACTACATACGGACTAAATTCTCTTTGTTGTGTCTGATCTGACACTATAGGCAGGCCAAGCATAAGGGCAAGGAAAATTTTCGATAAAAGCTTAAGTAGACCAGGTAGACTACCCGGACCTAGAGAATGACTTATATGAACGCTCGAATAAGATTCTTCACATAGGAAGTTGTGGATGTGATGAATGTTGGCGTACAGACCTACGTGATGTTTACTAGGGTTTATATACGCTTACGGTTTTAATTTCGATGAGTTAGGTACTGTAGGTAGGTCTGATAAATACATAATAATAAGGAATTTAAGAAACTGGGGGCGCTCGGAGTGCGTTGTCGGCGCGGCGGTGGGCGACAGCTGGCGGCCGGGCGGCGGCGCGACCTTGCAGCGGCAGCGCCAAGGTTCCGCCGGGCGTTGACCTCGCACCGCGACGCTATCGACCGTCATCGCCACATTGCTCGACTCTCTACGTATGCCGCTATCAGTATTTCGTCATAATTTAAATGCTGAGCGCTCATGAGATTCGAAAAGTGAATCATTTTAAATACTGAAAAGTCGAGCAACACGACCCGTTCGGTCAGGCCAGGACGGACGGCTAGAGGTGCGCAGGGAGGGTAGCGTGGGGCGCGGGGGCGGGGGCCGTGGCGCGGGGTCTACGGCCGGCGCGGGCGCGGCCGACGACCGACACCACTGCCACCGCCAATCACCTGCCCAGAGGCAGCGTATATATCTAACTGCTGTACCTATGTACACTACAACTAAGGTTCCGTCACCGACTAGTTAAGGCGCTGACAACAGCTAAATAGGCCATATCTCGAACAAGTTTTAGCCAAATCCATACAGTTTGTGACAGCGAAAAAAATGTATGTTAATCTTGAACGTATTCCGGAAAATTTCGTTGAATTTAAAACACGTTTTTGAAAAGTTTTCTCGATACAAAAAAATGGTAAACTGACCTCTTAAAACGACCTTCCAAGTAAAATATCTGTACTACTAGTCAATGTTAGTTGGTAAAACTAATAACAATAACGTATCATATTTAAATACATAATTTCGTTGTCTTATATTTTCGACTACTAAACTTTTTTTTAAGTAATTAAATGTTTTAAGGTTTTGTTAAAAGTTGCGAGCGTCGCGTCATCGCGCTTCTCTTTCTGTTCTATGCAGTCCGACAGTGATCGCATAGACGCGCTGCTAGACGGACCTGTGTCGCTTCACCCCGCGCGCTATCCGTTCATTACCTACGTATTTTGCTGTATGACAATTTCGAACATAAACATATCTACATTATTTTATTTTGTTCCCTATAAAATTGACAATAGGTAAACGATATAATTGTACTATAAATAGTTCTAAGCTGTATATAAACATTTAGAGTAAATTTTATATAATAAAGTTCTACGTAAGTAGTGAAAATATTTGCGGTGGACAATGGGAAACAAACAAAAATCCCGGAAGCCAGCTAAAAAGCGTTTTTATACTAACAAACAAAAACATCTCATGGAAGTAGTAAAGTAAGTACAGTTTTTATAATTTCATATTGACAAAACAGTACACGAACAGAAATGAAATTATAACCAAATAACTAGGTATAAAAACTATACATTATTCACTACAAGCGATAGCGTAAATTCATTATTAGAAGCAGTGCTCAATTGGTCTAGTGGTAAGTGCAAAGACTCGGGGTTTAGAAGTATCGAGTTCGCTTCCTGATGTCGACTAATGGAATTTTCTATTATGAACTTTTTATTTTATTAACTTTTTGTGATTTTTTGCATTTTTTATGCTAATTTTTATAAAGTTATTTAGTAAAGGAAAAAATCGACTCGCAGACATCGACTAGCCAGAAGACGCAAAAAATCACAAAAAGTTAGTTATTAGGTATGATAGCATCGTACGACATAGAACTAACCGTAAGGTAAGTCATGTCGGTTGAGAGGCAAAGTAACTTGCTTTTCAATAGATGGACGTAAGTTGAGAATGTGAAGGCAAATTTCGACATGGCAGGTGGGATTCGCGGTGGCTTAGTGGTCATAGCGTCTGGCGTACCTAGCCAGAAGACGCAGGTTCGAATCCTGTCTGTGAGTCAGTATTTTCCTTTACTAAATAACTTTTTATTTTATTTTAAGATTTTACTTTTTTAGAATAATTAATAATTTATTTCCTTGAATTATTTAATTTTCTTAACAGTAAAAAGAGACGTTTGGAGAACAATTTAGAAACCGGTGAAGCGTTGGAAATTGTAATTCACCAGTAAGTTTGTAATTTTATATACCTATTACAAGAATTTTAAAAATCACATTTTTGGGTCCGTAGACGTTGATACACCCTAACCCACTTGTTTTTTTTTTAATATCATCAATGTACAGACACAGCTTTTTTACAATTTTATAATAGTAGAGACTAGCCTCTGCCCGTGGCTTCACTCACTTGAAGCTCAATAACCAAAAATGATGAACTCTTCTTTGTATGGGTGTTTATACATTAGAGAGGTCAAGCTGTATCTCATGTTCCGTTTAATTATATTAGATAAGAAGTATACCAGTTTTTAAGTTGGAGCACATACTATCTAACAGTTTCTAACAAAATCAAAATCTATTCAGTAGTTTTTGCGCCAACCCGTAACAAACAGACAAACAGACAAGAAATTTAAAAATCACATTTTTGGGTTCGTTGTATACCCTAACCCACTTGCTTCCTTTTCGACGCCCATCTATATAATACGCGATGTGTCCTCCAGCGCCACGCTACAAATGTATAACGTATCTATAGTAAAACGTAGGGATGGGATTAATGTCCTATCGATAAATAATATTATAAGTTGAAATTAATGTTTATTCGCCAATTTACGAAGCTAAATAAAAACTGATACCGTATTTTCATATTTTGTTTTATTTCATAAAAAAATCAATATGAAAACCTGGATATATTTCCCATAATAAAAGAAAAGAATTGTAAATTTCTTAGACGTGTGTTCTAGAAGGCACATCCCTATTTGTCTCCAAATGTAATCCTTCTACTTCATACCAAGTCGTTTGCGCTCGAGGCACGTCAAAATCCTTTCTGTTTTATATAAGGATGTCTAGATGTCGATGTCTATGGTATTTTTCTTTTTTTTATTCACTGTGGTCGAGTTACACGTGCATAACCTCAACCGATTCATGCATAATTTATTTCGTTCACTTACAACAAATAGAACCAAATACAATCAATAGTGAAACGTGGTATTCTATAATGTTAGGTATAGGTGTCGCAAAATACTAGCAATGATTTTTCTTGTTTTTAGAAACTAATAGAAAACGGAAGTACATTCCTGAAACGTCATATTCATCGTCCCTCATTTTTTTGTAAGAACCCGTACGCCAACCCAAGATGTAAATATTGCACTACACTAAAATGCACAAAGTCACTATGACCTTGAAACCCGTCCGCTTATGAAGTCACAGATTTACTTCTATAGAAGTTCGTGGCGTTGTGCGCACTGACAACTAGCCACTTTGTAAGGATGGGATTTTCAAACGGTGTTTCACTATCGACAATGATTAGAAAACCTATTTATTCTTGATTAAGGTGAATAAAACGTAGTTTATAGTTTACAATATTTATGAAATATTATTTATTCACGTAATTTTCTTGCAATAATAGTATTTATGAACGTTTCGACGAGATGAAATATAGCGAGGTCTTCATCGTGTCCCATCACTCGCTTACTTTATATCAAGTACTTGGCGTTGGGGACATTAAAATATTTTCTGGCGTTTTTGTTTTTATTGAATATAAAACAAACAAGAACTTATTATGTGTGAAAAAGTTAAAAATATGACTTAATACAGGGCAATTTTCCATAAAAACAAAATAAAAGGTCTTGTAAAAGTCGTAAATTTATTTTATACTATTATTACTTCTAACTGCCTCAATAGCCAAGTGGTCCTGACCGCGACTGCTACGCTAGAGGTCCTGGGTTCGATTCCCAGGTCGAGCAAAGTGTTATTGGGTTTTTCTATGAAATTCCCAGTAGCAGCTCGGAGTTAGGAATTTGTGCCCGGTTAATGGCAATAGGCTCGCCCCCTATTACATGGGACCTAAACATACCGGCGAACAGTGAGTGTACATTAGTACGCCTCTGCCTAATCCTTCGGGGAATACAGGCGTGATGGTATGTATTACTTCTAATCAAGTAATGGCGCTGAGGGCACGAAAATCTCGAACTTGTATACAAGTGATTGGCGTTCAAAAGGTTAAATATCTTCAATGTACAGACACAGCTATTTTACAATTTTATAATGATATAATAGTAAGATTTTAAAGAATAAAAAGGGGTAAACTTCTTTATTTTAAAGTCGGTTAAAAATATATTGGTCTACCTCAGGAGGTCCCCAGCACGTGGAATGTGGAGTCGAAAATGTTTATATATTTATTGTTGTCTTATTATTAATTTATATATAATTAATAATATATATGTATATAAAACAGCAAATAAATAGTACATCATGTAAAAATAATGAAAATTTTGCTTATCTAAGTAGTTTGAGATTTTATTTTCCTTAAGTTTAGGTATATTGTTGTTAATTCATTGTAAATACAATTTCATAAAATATTTAAAAATATAAAGATATAATAACCTACTTGTTTTTTCAATCTTCCTGCCTAATTTGTTCCTAGTTCTTCATACAGAGCAATAAATACACAACAGCGCCATCTATTGATTGTTCATTATTGATCGCGTCACTGTTTCTTATAAGGTAGTTCGCTGTATAACCGCTGTTTTAAAAAAGCGCTAAGTTATCGGAGCAATAATGGGCGTGGCTAAAATACCGAAACATCGAATTTCATTTAGCTGTTGTCAGCGTCTTAAATTTATTTATATTATAAAGGTACCTACGTACTTCCTAGCAGTGAGTGACGTTCTCAAACAGTTAACATTCGGGTTAAAAAGAAACTCATCGAAAATCTACGACGTTGTGATTGTGATTACATTAATAAATTATAAAAATCGGGTATGATGAACGAAATCGACGGCACGTTTGGCATAGCGGCTGAGCGATCGGCTTCTACGCTACGTGTTGTGGGTTCGATGGAATATATTACACGGAATAAATAATTATATGACTTACAGGAGGTAGTTCCGGGTCTTGGTTTGGGTGTTTGTATGTTTACAAACGCACCCACTATACAGGATTAATTCCTAGTGTGAAGTAACGTTTTTTAAAGAAAAAACTGTGTATAAAATAACTGTACGTCAACAAACGCTCATTATTTTACTGTTCTAATTCCACCATCAATCCATTTATACGTCTTATTGAAATTTAGGGTCTTCTTGTATTTTTTTTGTATTTAAATGCTAAGTTTATAAAGCTTGTGGGCAGGATTCCAGGGCATCCCATCTGCCATACCCAAGGCATGTCGAACTTTGCTAGAAGGTGACGTCAGTGACAACTATTGAAAAGATTATAAAGCTATTTTAGTGAAGGAAAATTCGACTTGCCTTGAAACCAGAAGAAGCACGCTCGAATCCTTGACCGCAAGTCGAATTTTTCCTCACTATTAAAATCGGAAAAATCACGAAAAAGAAATTTGTTACATGTTAAACATATTTTCTCATACATTTTGTATAAAGAACGGATTTTACAGAAATAAAACAGACAAATGAAAATGGCGTTGTATGCTCTTTCGGCAAGTAGGTAGGTATATGGCGTTGTGTATATTATCCAATCGCCTGCAAAGTGAATTTTTCGTCTGCGTTTTCGATGAATTTTTTGTGTGTTGGTCCCTGGATGGTTTATTAGATTCACAATTTGAGTCGGTAGGAGGTGGTATTATTGCTTGGATAAGCTTGAATGATTTATTTTTAGTTTTTTCGTAGTGTAAGGACAAAGTTTTTAACAAAAAATCAATTGTAATTTTAATACAAATATTTTTTTGAAAATCCTAGCAAGCTAAGCTGCGCACGTGTCGCTTGTATGTGAATACACAATAAAGGTGCCTACCGGTAAACCGGGATTACTTAGACTTAAAATAACTTTGATCATTACTTCTGTTTATAAATAAAAAGACATTACTTGATAAAAAGCAATTTAGTACATGTGTGTCAGATTAAAAGAGCTGGCATTTTATAGGGAGTGTTATGCGATTGAACTCTACTAATGCTACTAATGAAAGATGATGACTAATGAGAGATGTGTTTTTAGTTGTTTTAGAATAAGTTATGTATGTATATGTACACTGTACAGGGCCGGACGCGGAGGCGTAGCACAAGCGCACAGCGCTGCAGTGTGCGGACACAGGAGCGCGCGGAGTGCGGAGGCAGAGCGCGGCGGCGGCAGTGCGCGGGAGACAGCACCGGCGGCAAGACGGACAGCGCGCGGCAGCCGGGGCCCGCGCCGCGCGCCTCGGGGCGGACGCCCGTCCCCCCGCCGAGGCGACGCTGGGTCCCGCCCTCCACCCTGCGACACCACGAGGTGCCCGACGGAGATGCCAAGCACGACATCATATTCCGTAAGGTGAGCCGCAGCCGGTCACATCCCCCATCCCCAGCTCGTGACGCTGACCACGCCGCACCGGCAGCCTTGCCAACCCGTCGCTCTTATGGTTGCAGGTCCGCGGTATCCTCAACAAGCTCACACCGGAGAAGTTCCAGAAGCTGAGCGATGACTTGCTCGGTTTGGAGCTTGACTCCGACAAGGTGCTTAAAGGGGTGATTCTTCTCATTTTCGAGAAGGCACTCGACGAGCCCAAGTACTCGTCGATGTATGCACAGCTGTGCAAAAGGCTAAGCGAGGAGGCACCTAATTTCGAGCCACCCGGTCAGCCATGCACTTTCAAGCTGCTTCTCCTGAACAAATGCCGCACCGAGTTCGAGAACCGTGCTCAGGTACTGTGTCTCTATCGCTACGTGTGTATGCACAAACATTGAATTACATATACATATGTATTCTTATGTTGTTTCGCTAGGCGTTTGCCGCGTTCGAGGAAAAGGCGTTGTTACCCGAAGAAGAAGAAAAGAGACATCTCGCAAAATGCAAGATGCTGGGGAATATCAAGTTTATCGGGGAGCTCGGCAAACTAGAGATCTTGGCCGAGTCCATCTTACATCGATGCATTCAAAACCTGCTTGCGAGGCGTGCGGCCGCCGAGCACCACGAGGACTTGGAGTGCCTCGCGCAGCTCGTGCGGACGTGCGGCCGCGTGCTGGACTCCGAGCGAGGCCGCGGCCTCATGGACCAGTACTTCGCGCGTATCGAGACGCTCTCCGCATCGCGCGAGCTAGCGCCGCGCATCCGATTTATGCTTCGTGACACGGTAAGCTACGGGAACGAGGCGGATCAGTGGGTGAGTAGTTCTCGTGGCTAACAGTAGTGTGGGTGTGGGGTGCGCGCAGGTGGAGCTGCGGCGGGGCGGCTGGGTGCCGCGCGCCGCCGTGTCGGCCGAGGGGCCCGTGCCCATGCACCAGCTGCGCAGCGACGACGAGCACGTGCCGCGGCGCGAGCGCGAGCGCGACCGCGAGCGCGAGCGCGAGCGCGACTCGCTGTTCCGCGGCGGGCTGCGCGCGCGCCCGCTGGACGACGTGCTGGCGGGGCTGAGCCTGCAGCCGGCCGCGGCGCTGGTGCCGCCGCCCGACAAGCTGTTCGGCAACGGCTTCACGCCGCGCGACGCCTTCCGCCAGCGCTCCGCGCCCGGCTACTACCCGCGCCAGGGGAACAACATGCACTACAACAAGCACTCACAGACTAATCAGCAAGGCAACGGCTCTAAGGTAAGGTAACCACTCATCATCTTGCTTGACGCTTGTCGGGTCCGGCTGCATGCAATGCTTGTGTCCACCCTACCTCTCGTTTCGAAACGGAGCGTAGTCAGGATGTCCTTTTAATCCCCCCAAATACCTACTATGACTATTTTAAACGTCTGATATAATAGGCCAATGTATGGAAATGTCTTTGAAGAAAATCCATAGCAATTTAGAATTTAGGTCGACAAATGATATTCATGATTTTTTGTAATGAGAAAAACATGTTTAGGACGGTTCGTCTCGTTCGAACAAGGCTCGCGTGTACACGGCGGGCGCGTTGCAGGACGTACAGATGCGGCCCGCGGCCAACTCGCTCATGTTCACGGCCAACAAGCTGTCCAAGCCGCAGCCGCAGCTGCCGCTGGCGCCCGTGCAGCAGAGTGAGTCTTTGTTCCGTTCTGTTAAGAGGCTCCGACTCGATTCTCGGATCGGTCAGGTTATGCGTGCTGATTGGCGTGATCAGAGAGAGACCTTCATGAATTTTCATCAATCGCAGAACTGAACACGGTCGATGCGTAAAATCGAATTGGTGAAAAGAAACTAACACTAGGCCTTCTGTTCGGTTGCGCTTTGGTTATACTTAACTTATCTATTTCCAGACGTGCTGACGCCGTCGTTCGCTAGTGCGCCGCCGCTGCTGAAGGAGCCGGCTATTACTATCAAACCTGCCACTGATAAAAAAGACAAGCCGAAAAAAGATAAGGTAAGATCCCATTGTCCGCGTTTCGTCACCGTCGTTTGGGTCGCATCGAATTTCATCGCTGACGGTTTGTGGACGTTCGTTTCCGCCTCTCTTAGGGCCCCAACAAGGAGGAGGCGTGCCGGCTGGCCGTGGAGGCGGTGGACGCGGTGGCCGAGCTGGAGGCGAGCGCGGACGCGGCCCCGGGCCCGGGCGCGGACGAGCCGGCCGAGCCGCGCGCGCTGCGGCGCCTGCGCGAGCTGCAGCCGCCCGACAAGGTGCTGCGGCGCGCCATCGCCGCCGTGCTGGAGCACGCGCTGCACGGGCCGCGCGCCGACGAGCCCGCGCTGCGCGCCGCCGTGCGCGTCGTGCGCGCCGTCAAGCGCGCGCCGCAGGGCGAGGCGCTGCGCGCGCTGGCCCTGGCCGCGCACCCGCACCCGCGCCTGCCGCGCCTGCTGGCGCTGGCCGTCTCGCACAAGCTGCTGGCGCTGGGCGACGTGGGCGCGTGGTGCGAGGGCGGCGCGCTGCCGCCGCTGCTGCTGGACGTGCTGCAGGCGCTGCGCGACGCGCTGGGCGCCGAGCGGCTGGCCGCGCTGTGCGACGAGAGCAAGCTCAACGTGTGCGCGCACGTGGCGCCGGCGGGCGCGGCGCCGCCCGGCGCGCTGGAGGCGCTGGAGGCGCGCGGGCTGGCCGCGCTCGTGCCGCAGCTGCGCGTGCAGGCGCAGCTCGCGCGCCAGCTGCAGGCCGAGCCCGCGCCGCACGCGCTCTACCGCTGGATCAAGGTGCTCCACCCCTACCTACACTACTACATATTTAATTTGATTTATGCTATTTGCTGAATTAATTATTGTAAAATGAATATAATAGATTACCTATTTACCACTGGGAGAAAGTAACACATTATGAGATTACCAACGAAGTAATAAGTGTGCATTTGAGGCCCGAAAGATCTATCATGAAATATACTTTTTTCATCAATACTAATCACCTAATTTTATTTTACAAATTTCGAATAGTGAAATCTGTAACAAACCGCCCGCATCAACAATCATTCTAAATTTTAATTTTACAATTCTCTACTATGTCAGCTATCAAAACACTGTTTTAATAGCTGATTAATAAGTAGTAGGATTTCATACAGCTTTCCAGCCCTAGGGGCGAAGAATGCTTTCACCTATCCCGGCATTACAGTAGTAATGGGTTACTGTCCGAGTAGGTGAAGTGTAAAAGTTCTTAAATATTTTGTTTGCAAATACGGTTGTTATCCAAACAGCCACATAATTTTGGTGGTGTTGTTTACTGAGATATATGTGTGTGTGTGTGTGTGTGTACATAGGCCAACGTGGAGCCGGGCGTGCGGCAGAACGCGGCGTTCGTGTCGGCGCTGGTGGCGCTGGTGGCGGAGCACGTGTCGGCGGGCGCGGCGCCCGACAAGGCGGCGCTGGAGCGCGAGAAGGCGCTGGTGGAGGCGTACGCGCCGCTGCTGACGGCGCTGCTGGAGGGGCAGGCGCCGCTGCAGCTGGCCGCCGTCTACGCCGTGCAGCTGCACGCGCACCAGCACCGCTACCCCAAAGGTACTCCTACACCTACACCTACACCTACACCTACACCTACAAGGCGGCGCTGGTGGAGGCGGACGCGCCGCTGCTGACGGCGCTGCTGGAGGGGCAGGCGCCGCTGCAGCTGGCCGCCGTCTACGCCGTGCAGCTGCACGCGCACCAGCACCGCTACCCCAAAGGTACTCCTACACCTACACCTACACCTACACCTACACCTACAAGGCGGCGCTGGTGGAGGCGGACGCGCCGCTGCTGACGGCGCTGCTGGAGGGGCAGGCGCCGCTGCAGCTGGCCGCCGTCTACGCCGTGCAGCTGCACGCGCACCAGCACCGCTACCCCAAAGGTACTCCTACACCTACACCTACACCTACACCTACACCTACACCTACACCCACACCTCACCTACACACGAGACATTAGTCTAGCTTTATTGCACCGTCTAACATCTAAATTACATTATTTATTTTTTTACAATTTAGAATTTTAGATCATTGAAATTATAATAATAAAATGATAACTGCCTCATTAGCCAAGTGGTCCTGCGCGCGACTGCTACGCTAGAGGTCCTGGGTTCGATTCCCAGGTCGAGCAGTGTTATTGGGTTTTTCTATGAAATTCCCAGTTAGCAGCTCGGAGTTAGGAATTTGTGCCCGGTTAATGGCAATATGCTCGCCCCCTATTACATGGGACCTAAACATACCGGCGATTTGTGGGTGTACCTATATTAGTACGCTTCTGCCTAACCCTTCGGGGAATACAGGCGTAATGGTATGTTATGTTAATAAAATGATTTAGTAATGATTACTGAACCTTCCATTACGATTTGTCGCATGTTTTCAAAGTCACACATGTTACAAAATTATGAAAAAATCGAGCGAGAAATTATGATCAGGCAATAAAAGTTACAATATGACGTCTATTTTCTATAGTTTATGATCTAACGACGCGTGGCTTAAAGTGAAAATTATATCTCATTGATCACTTTTGTTGGTATCACGTGATTGCGACACAATTTAAGTATAACCCAATAATGAGAGGGTCATTGTGAGAGGAGAGCCGTGACCAGCATGCAGAGGTAGGATTGCATTGATGATGTGTTCATGTGTTCACTGTGCGCTGCAGGCATGCTGCTGCGCTGGTTCATGTACCTGTACAACCTGGAGGTGTGCGAGGAGGACGCCTTCCTGCGCTGGCGCGAGGACGTCACCGACGCCTACCCCGGCAAGGGCGAGGCGCTGTTCCAGGTACCGGGCGCTCCACCACCCCATCGCCCCACCACTCCACCACTCCACCACCCCACCACCCCACCACCCCACTACCAACCGCCTCATAACTATTATTGATCCAACACCTTAGTTATTATTTAGGTCCTCTGCTCCAGCATTTTGTAATATAATGCTGTAAATATTGCAATATATTAACTATCGTTAGGTCATACAAATATTTGCGTCGTATAGGGATCGAACCCACAACACGTCGCAGAAATGCCACATAAATACCCTCATTTTAAATCTTTCAAACTCATTTTATCACTTTGTCCCAACAGTGAGGCAAATTCCACTCCCTTCAAATTTGCGATGGAATCCGCGCCACTAAAGACTAGTTGGGCGGATTCAACTAGCTCAAAATGTGATGGAGTCTGCCACACAGTCGCCACTTTAGAGTTTGCTCATATCTTATCTTACATATAATAAGAATGTAAGTGAGCCGTGTCTGTACATTGCTTATATTTACAAAAAAACTAATTTGGGGGACTCAGAATCGGTAACACAATCCATTTCTATTATTTTTGGAACTTTTGTCTGTCTGTGTGTCTGTCGGTTTGTCTGTATGTTTGACCGCGCATCAAATGATAACTACCGAAGAGATTTGGAGGAAGTGGGCAGGAATTCATAGCCTGTTTCTTGGATTAACATTTAGGCTATTTTAAATTCACATCGGTTCTCTCTATCAAAAGATATTAACATTTTAATTATTGAAAACGTTGACTTTTAAAAATAACCATTGAACTCAATTTCTTTTTCAAGTATTTCTGTACTAGATTAGCACGGATGAAAAATTATAACAGAATCAAGTAATACAATTAAAAAAATACATTTACAGGGACTAAATAACATAAAACAAGAAAATAAAGCAGATCAATCGGAAACCATTATTGTGACCAAGAATTGATTATTAGTACAGTAATTCTAACTCTACCTATACAGGGAATCACGGGACATACATAGGATTTATCAGCGAGCACAAGCCGGTGTAAAAACTAAATATTTGAGTAGGTTAAAGAAGTAAACAAAAAATTACAACTTATTTTCTAGCGGACTAACACGACATCGCTATTACCTCAATGAAATTTGATTCGATAACAGGTGTCATTTTGAGTTGACAATTTTGACAATATTATTTTTTTCTTCTTTAAAGCATCCAGCTATATAGTAACTCATTTTATAATGTGAAACCTCCATAGTGTAGATACAGTGCGCACACTTTATTTGAGAAACTAAAGAGTTTCCATCTAATCGAATAATTAAATACATAAATAAATATAATAATAAAAAAATGCAACGTGCGTTAATCTTTACTGATGCCGAAACAGATATTTGAGATTTTAATCTATGTAGGTATGTCTATTTATATTTCCATGCTTCACGTCAATACAATGTGAACAAATTTTTGAAATTAAGTAATTTATAGATCAGAAATAAGGTATTCAGAAATCAATGGCGCTAAGTGTATTACAAATATGGAAAACCAAATTTTTCGAGGTTAGTTGAAACTTGGACAGGACAACGTCTGTCAGGTCAGCTAGTTTTAATGTGTAACTATGGGTGGATGTGGTGTAAAGGTAGTGTTTTAAATAAAACTAGGAAGTATATTCTTAAGAAGTTATTATAATTGTTTCTTTAATTACAGATCAAATAAAATAAAAAAAAAGAGTTGAGAATGTCAATAGGCTCGCCCCCCTACATAGGACCTAAACGTATCGGTGAACTGTGGGTGTACATTAGTACAGCTTTGCCTAACCCTTTAGGGAGTACCGGCGTGATGGTTTGTTGTTTTTACAATGTTATGGGAAAAAGCAAACCTTACATTTATGTCTTTTCGGGGAACCAATGAAATCAATATTATAAATGTATGTGTATCATTACAGGTCAATACGTGGCTGACGTGGCTGCAGCAGCAGGAGTCTGAGGACGAGGAGGCGGAGGACTAGGCGGGCGCGCTGCTCGCTCCGCCGTGCTCGCCGGTTTACGAGCCGCACTGCTTTTATTTCGCGCTCATCTCATTATATAAATATAATTAAGCCAAATAGTTGAAATACCTACGTTTGTTACCCTTTAACGCTAGACGCGCCGCACGCCACTGCCGCCGTCGGCGATTCCAGTGTTAAATAGGACAATTTTTAGGTTACTACGTAAACGAATATTAGTATCTCGAGATAATTTTTTGTAGGCCTTTTACTCGATTTTGATACTTTTTACAAATGTATACAATGTATAGTGTTCGTTTGGACGTATGGTTGCACCCCGATCTGCCTCTCCTAGCAGTGAGCGTGTTTTAGTTGAAATTGTAAAAAATATATATATGAAAAACATAAATCAATTTTTATTATTAATATCATGATCATTTATTTTCAATGCTAAATGGACTTAGTGATATCTGTAAGAATGCTTAAATTTCATTGTATTATCAAATTTTAGAATTTTGTAACTAGATGAATAAAAACAAAAAAACTGCCCTAAGGCATAAGAAGTGTATGTTGAGTGAGTTGTAATAAAGTTGTGAACTGATGATGCAAAATATGCAACATTAAATAAGTAATATTGGTCAATATATGTATTCAGGATGAAAATAAACTTCAGTGTAATTTATTACAAAAACAGTGCAGAGTTTCATTTATGCAGAGTTGATGCATGTTTCTAAGGCAAAAATTACAGAACGCCACTTACTACGATTCTTGCTACCTCATACCGCATTCATACATCTTGCCATACACGCCTGCCGGTTGAGAGTACTACGCACCTAACCTTTTTGATGAATCACATACATACATACGGTCGATGTGTGTCCTTTTCCTTTTGCTATAAAATCCAAAAACTGAAACCCACGCAACCGGAGTCACTGGCAGTAAATAAGTAGTGTGTAATCGTTTCTGAAAATACCAAATACCCCTAGAATAACTTCCACTACGGGCAACAGCTAGTACGCTTTATAAAACCCTTTCGTTTGTTGCAGGCCTGGACTTAGAGGTCCAGTCCCTAGGCACTTGGCAGTTGAGGCCCCTTCAGCCAGGCTTTTGAGCTTATTTGTGGGCCCTTCCACTGGGACTGGGACCCTAGGCCCGGGGTCTTGTAGGGCTCTGTCGCAAAATGACCACTTATCAAAATGACTACAGGTAGCAAAATGTCCCTTTCGCAGAATGTCCCTTTCGGAAAATGTCCCTTTAGCAAAATGTCCCTTTAGCAAAATGTCCCCTTCCTCAAACAGGCATTAAGTTACTTTCATCAGTACCCATATTTTAATGATTGAACATTAATACAGTACCCCTCTGTGTTGTACACTGGCTCTTGACCAGTTTTTTTACTGATGAAAGTAATTTAAAATGCCTGTTTGAGGAAGGGGACATTTTGCTAAAGGGACATTCTGAGAAAGGGACATTCTGAGAAAAGGACATTTTGCGAAAGGGACATTTTGCTACCTGTAGTCATTTTGAGAAGTGGTCATTTTGCGACAGAGCCTCTTGTAGGTCTAGGTGGAAATCCGGCATTGGTTAGTCACCTTTCATCCATTCTCTCGATAGTTGTTGTTCCAGGTCTGGGTGTTTGTTGTATAAGTGAGAATTTGTGTTTGTTTGTTGAAAGCACCACCCACATACAGGTCACATATAATATTATTATAATACACCTTAGATAAGTAATGCAATTAGAACGCTTGCGTCATGTTGCAATGCAGCAACGAACGTAAGCTCTTATAAATTCTACCACAGATTGCACCCTTACTGGAAGTAGGAGAGTACCGTAACGACGTTACTGTAGGTGACTCATATATAAGGGTGAGAGAGAGTGCCTCCACCCTGCCGATCCGCGCCCGGCGCACCCGTACCGGGCGTAGGAACAGGGCAGCCAACGCCGAGTGAATGGGGGGGGTTACCGGGGGCCCAATCTCTTTTCAAAGGCGGGCAACGCACTTGTGACTCCTCTGGTGTTGCGGGTGTCCATGGGCTGCGGTTATCGTTTACCATCAGGTGATCCGTCTGCTCGTTTGCTCCCCTATCCCATAAAAAATAAAAATAAACTTTGGTCATGGGTCTTATGGATCCTATAATCAGAACCTAACCAAAGTACCCTTGAAGTACCTACATCCTTAGCAATAAAAACAGAATCATCGAAATTGGCATGCATGATATGATAGGTATTAAGTTATTCGTCCATTTGTCGCGAATAGGGTTGCTAGGTCGCCAAACCTTATAGCTAGACAGACCAGCCAGTTTGGTCGGACATTTGGGTAGAAAGGCCGGACACCCTACATTATTGAGGATTTTGTCGGCGCGAGGGGGCGGGCGGCGGGCGGCCTACGGGAGCGACCGCCTGTGCTCGGCCATGCTCGGCGCTCGCTCGTTTGCGAAATGTAAAAAGCCTAACAAAAGCCGGACACCGTTAATTTTGCCCGGATACGCAATCCACCAAGAAAAAAAAAACCAGCCAAGTGCGAGTCGGACTCGCGCACCGAGGGTTCTGTACAAACCTGAACTGACGGTATATGTATATTAAAGTTATGGTATTTTGTTTTTTTTTTTTCACAGCTTATATTCAATTACAGCTAAGTATTTGATTTGAATTTGAACTTGATACCTCTGTGTTCATGAGGAAAAGGGTAATAAGTTTATAATTATTTCAAAAAATGTGATGTAACTAAAACTTTAAGGTTTTCCAAATGTTTTCTATAACCCCTCGTGGGCTATAAAATGTTACTTCATGCCAAATTTCAAGATTCTAGGTCGACTGGAAGTATCCTTTAGGTTTTGATTCCCTCGCAAGTGGTTGCAAGTTTCAAAATATGCGGCCTTAATTGTTGTTTCTTTTGATTTTGTTGATATAGAAATTTAATTTTGTTACAGCTTAAAGGTATTATAGACCTGCATATTTGATATGAATTTCATAAAGGTATTAAGTTTAAAATGATTAATAATATTTTTATTATATGTATGTAACTAAAAATGTATGTTTTAATTTATCTGTGCTATAAGACGTTGCTTTGTAACATGTTTCAAGATTCTGAGTTCACAGGAAGTACCCAGACGGACAACAAAGTGATCCTATAAAGATTCAGTTTTTTCCTTTTGAGGTATGGAACTCTAAAAAACAGTCAAATTGAGAACATCCCTGTTTTTTGTTGGTTAACAAGGCAAATAAATTATTTAATTTAGGATTTATTTTGAAATAACTTAATACATCATGCTGTCTTGTCACGTAAATGCTGTCTTATAATTTTTTCATAGTTGCAAACAGTATGTGATGAGACTTAAGATTGAAGACCACTGTGTTCCAGTATAATGGGAGCTGAAAATAAATATGAATGTTAATGATAATTTCACAATTTAATATTACTAATTTAATGAGATACAATAACACCTGGTTTACTGAACACATACAGTAATTGGTGGAAAAGTTATTTTACAAGGCACAATATAGGTAAATAGGTAGAAACTTAAGACTAGTAAGTACTGAAAGGTTTTTTACATAGAAACCCAATAGACAACACAATATTGCTACCTAGGAATTGAAACTAGAACCATCATACAGCAACAGCAATAATTGTGATTACTGTTTTACATACATATTTTCATGCATCTCCCATTGCAATAGGCAGAGAAAGATTATCAATAGATTTCCACTTGCTTTGATCCACGCACACCACTTTTTTCACTTCATCTATGTCCATTAACTCCTCATGTATGATCATTGTTTTAGGGTGTTTTTAACCTGATAACTATTATGTACAACCAATTAAAATATTGTATCCAAGAAAACACATGCTGTGTTGGTACTACTTATTGACAGTTAAAATTTAAAACAAACCTTTTGTAATTAAGAAACTTGTAAATATTCTAATAATAACATGGATAGAGACAGGTCTTATTATTTACAAGCCATGGCTGCTTTGATTGCTTTCACCATTTCAAAACTGAGTGCAACTGAAGGTAAAGTTATGGTTAATGATTTTATTCGTAGCAGTCGGGTGAAAAAAATATTTATTGTCTTTTAGTCCATGGAACTAGTTGTAGTATCTTATAAATTAGTATTAATTTAGAGTTGAGGGGCACAATCGAGGTGTACATTTTAGATAATATTATGTAATGCTCTAGATTTCTTTCTTATTACAATGATTTTTGTATTTACTCACCGACTTTGATAGCAGCACATAGCACTGCAAACGTTATAACGCTGCTGATAGTGTTCTCACGCGCCTGGCGCTTCTCTTCCATGGGGTCAACTCTTTCACCATACGGTAGACGGAACATGATTGCAGATAATTTTTTTTTATTAGAATATTGACTAAAGCATCAAATTATTTTACGCTCAACACCTAGGCAACTGCGGCTCTCTCAGCTCTGACCCACCCAATTATTTATTTTAGGTTAAATAACTCGCACAGCCGCACTAATCCCAGGACCCAATACACAGATTACTAATATGTAGCAAGCTAACCCAATAACTCCAGCATCCAGCACAGACTACTAAGAGATTAAGTACCTATATCTCCAGTAATGTCCAGTATTATTTAATAGTCTATGACTAATCCGCAGCGCAGTGTTGCCACTTGCCAGGCAGGGCAGCGTCCTTCCTACAGAGTAATTTTTGTCATTTTATGACGGATCGTTTCGCTCAGCCCGCCAAATTCAAATTTCAATTGGTTTTTCGCAATTTTCAAAATTTTTTTAAATGCTCAGTTGTGAATATTGTATAGCTAATGCTGCAATTACTACAGCTAGGAATCTAGAATGTGTTATAGACCTACAAATTGAGAAAAACCAATTGAAATTTGAATTTGGCCGCGTGTGAGTCACTCACGCGCGGTTCATTTCATTCATTTGAATTTCATTTGAAGCATTTGAATGTAGGATGCACAGACTGTACAACTATTTTATATTATTATACTCTTTGCACAGACTACTAAGAAATGCATACAGTAGGATCACCTGGATGTTACGAGAGCAGTGTAGATAGTATAGTAGTGCAGTATCAGTACGTACAGCAGAGAGATGGATGTGACTGTGGGTGTGGATGGATCAGGGACCTGTGGTACTTACCAGTAGTACCTTGTGTACTTACCTTTTGTACTGGAAAATAAGGAGTTCTTGTTCTAATTAGGTATGGACGTAAAACGGACTAGCAGTACCAACCTACCATAGTTTTAACCAAAAAATAAAAACGTATTGTTCGGATATATTTCGCTGTCTATCATTTTCATGGAAAAAGTGTTCAGAGCTTGTGGAAAAACAGTGCTGCAAGTTTAAAGTACATTTTCTTAAATAAAATAATACAGTAGGTATGCCCATAGATATTGGCGAACCATTCTAAAAATAAAAAGTTCAGTTGCGCAACATGGCGAATATTGCCCAGCTGCTCAGTGAAAATTTTCAATGATATGGTTTTGTGACGACGATACGCTCTACTTAACATGAGATTTTCAACTCGGTACATGAGTGGGTACAGTTACTAATCTGTCGGATAACATTGTGTTCTGTTCTGTGACTGTGATGAGACAGGTTGTGATTTTGTGCGGTTGAAGCGCGGAACTATCAAGATCATTGCTCTAGTACTGTTATTTTTTATTGAACAGCGAGTCGGAGACAATCGTCAAGCTGGAGCGACTACCGGAGTACCTGCGCGACACCGTCGACTGGTTCATGGGGTAAGTGGCCGCACGCCATTGTTCACACAGACACATCGAAACTTATTGTACCTAACTGCATGCTACTTTTACAATGTTTTTTTTCGTTACTACCATCTCTTGTATGATTAGAAGGCTTTCATGTACGTGTCTGTATGACACAAAATATCAGGGTTAGAGAGTTCAGTAAATAAAGCCTCCAGTCTCTAGGTTCTAATCAATGAGCATCCAGATTTGCCAGGTATGTTTTGGTGGCATTCCCAGGACCTAGAATTTTGATTCTGAATCATTTGCCAGTATTAATAAATTTGTACATTTGAAAGTAGATAAATACTTACAAACTATCAAACCTAAATTGGTATTAAATTATATGACATCACTTTTATATTTATTTGCTTTCCAATAAGGAATTGGCAGTAAATTAACTGTATACAATTTCAATAAAATACTTTCAATGAATAATTAGATTCATCTGAGGAGTAATTCATTAGTATCTAACCCTGTTCCAGTAAGATATATAATTATATTAAAACACTAGCTTCTGCCCATGGCTTCGCTCACTTGAAGCTCAAAAACCAACAGTGATGATCTCTTCTTTGTATGGGTCTCTATACATTAGAAAGGTCCAGCTGTACCTCAGGTTCCGTTTAATTATTTGAGATAAGAAGTATACCAGTTTTTAAGTTGGAGCACATACTTTCTCCGTTACAGTGATAACAAAATTAAATTTTTTTTTTTTTTTTTTTTTTTTTTAAAAAAGCTTACTAGCAATGTGGGTCACACATTACTAGTATTCTTGTTAACCCCTCGTGCTAAGCTAAAATGCTTGTGTTACGAGTGGGTTCACGTCGGTAGTGCAATGGGTGGGGTTCGAACCGGCAACCACATGATCGCAAGTCCGACGCCCTAGCCATTAGGCTACCGCCGCTTAAATTGATCCAGTAGTTTTTGCGCCAACCCGTAACAAACAGACAAGAATTTTAAAAACCTCATTTTCGGGTTCGGAGATGTTTATATACCCTAACCCACTTGGTTTTTTTTAATATCTTCAATGTACAGACAGCTATTTTACAATTTTATAATAGTAGAGATAACATAGGTTACCTCTTATTTACCTCTTATTCTGACTATAATTTTAGTGGGCCAAGGACAACATTCATTTCATACCTACTTAAAATTTAGTTATAGCTAGAAAATAAAACACTGTCTTCTCATAGAACCACATCCTGAATTTTTTTTACAATTGCAATGAAATTCTACAGTTAACCCTCCTCTGCTGACATATTCCACATTGGGTAACCCTTTAAATGGCACTTGAGGTAAGTATTCCACATACAGCACCTATCAATATTTTTGCAGGTGCCATTATTGGAAAAAAATATTTATTTATTTATTCATTTAGGATCTCCAACGAAAGATATACACACAAAGACAAAAAATATTAAAACAAATAGGTATCATAGAAGTGTACTCCTTCACTTACAGGAGACCACAGCTTTCACAACTGAACTAAGTAACAGTTTAAATAATAATCATAAAACAGTATAAATACAATTACTTATTGGCGAGTCATAAAATGGCGCACATTGGGGGAGGCCTACGTCCAGCAGTGGACTAGTATAGGCTGATGATGATGATGATGATGATGAGTCATAAAAGATAAAAGGTAATACAATTTTAGAAATAATACAATATTAAAAATGAGAATAAGAGTTTGTTACAAAAATAATTTCAGATTAAGTCATTCAAGCATTTTTTATACATAGACAGGGATTCACAGATGTCTAGGTTTGTAGATTTAGCTAACATGTTATATTGTCTACAAAGCCTTGGCACAGCGGCGTAATGACTGAGATTTGTTTTTGTGACAGGAATGTGAAATAGACTGTAAGAATTATGCCTGGGAAGCAGAGTTGGAACTTTTATTTCTATCAAGCTCAAAAGTTCATTACAATCTATAATTCCAGTTAATATTTTATGAAGAGTTAAGCAGTCCAGTTTCTTTCTACGAGCGGCTAGAGTATCCATATGATAATGTTTCAACCTGGCAGTGTAACTATTTAGTTTTTTAGCCACTAGGTCTCCATAACTAAGATGGTAAAGGAACCGCTTTTGGACACTTTCTAATCTCTTGGAATAAACTTCATAGTGCGGGTTCCATATAACGGAGCTATATTCCAAGATTGGGCGCACTAATGTATAGAAAAGCTTTATTTTTGTGGCTGGTTTTCTAAATTATTTACAATTACGCAGAACAAATCCTAGCACCTTAAAAGATCGAGAGACAGTATTCAATATGTGAACATCGAACTTAAGTGCTTTATCTAGTTGAACTCCCAGATCGCGAATATCATTAAGTTTTGTTAGTTGAACTCCTTCTATAAAATATTTATTATCTAACGCTTTTTTATTACGAGTAAATTGGATGTAGTGACACTTACTGATATTTAAACGCATTTTATTTTGTTTGCACCACTCTGTAAGTCTGTCTAAGTCATTCTGTAGCATTATACAGTCCAAGTTATTTTGAATTGGTTTCATTATCTTCAGATCGTCTGCAAACAAATAGAGGTGGGAGTTTTCAAAGCACTGAGCTACGTCGTTTATAAAAACGTTAAAAAAAATCGGACCCAAGTGCGATCCTTGTGGGATTCCAGAGGTGGCGACATAACTATCGGAGGAGTGACCGTTCACTACCACTTTTGATGCTCTCTGTTCCAAATAAGATTTAAACCACCTTAATAATGATCCACCTACACCCAGTTGAGCCAGTTTATTAATGAGAAGGCAATGATCCACTTTATCGAAAGCCTTGCTAAAGTCTATATATTGCGTTAACTGGAATTCGTTGGTCAAGAAATTTAGACAGAGCCGATGTGAAACATAATAGGTTAGTACTGGTAGATCTAGATTTTACAAAACCATGCTGATACTTTGTAATATATTGCTTGAGGTACCACATCAGGTGTTTACTTATTAGTTTTTCGAATACTTTCCCAAATGTAACTAGAATAGAGATCGGTCTGTAATTAGTCACTAGGTGTTTTTGGCCAGATTTAAATATGGGTATAATTAGAGCTTCTTTCCAAGTGTCTGGAAAGATACCATCGCGTAAAGATCGATTGAAAATTGTTTGTAGGGGTAATACCAAAGCCTTTACACAGCGTTTAGTAAATATAGGTGGAATACCGTGACTACCCGCTCCTTTAGTCTCATCTAAACCAACTAATTCACGGTACACCTCAGTGTTATCTAATTCTAAGTTACACAGTGACGCTGACGTGAATGACAAACTAGCATTTGTGAAACTTGGACTGTCTGCTGGAACATTAAAGGTACTTGCGAAGTTATCCCTAAACATATTGCAAACATCCTTCCCATCCTTTGCAAGTTTGTTATTATGAAACATATGTGCCGGGTAAGAACTACCTTTTCTTTTGTTTTTTATGAAAGACGAGAACATTTTAGGATTTTTCGTAATGCTGTTCTCCATGTCTGAGATATATTTTTTGTAGCATAATGAACTTAGAACATTGCAATCATCCCGTAGCCTCTCAAATGATAATCGATCTAGTGGGTTTTTGTACTTTTTAAAACGAACATGGTATTTGTACTTGTCTCTGAGTAGACGTATAAGGTCACGTGAGTACCAAGGTGGAAATTTATTACTAACCTTCTTTTTCATAGGAACATTTTCTGAAATAGTCTGTCTTAATAAATTATAGAGCACGTCTATCATATAATTAACAGAGGTGCAATTTTTGAACTCACTGTCCCAGTCTATTGATGACAAGTGATGAATAATATTGTCATAATTAGCTCGGAAAAAAATCGGTTTTAGTATGTTTTTAGGCTGTAATAAACGATCTGCCAGTACTGGTAAATAAAACTCCAGTGGGGCATGTAAGGGAACCTACGTTGCAACGGGTAATTTATTATTATTAATTATTTATTTATTATTATTAAACCAAATACAATTGTTTTTACAGGCCAAAGCCCAATGCAACAATGTAGTTACTTATAATTAACCAATATACCTACTAAAGACAGTTATTTGATAAAATATTCAGTGTCACCTTTTCGAATTCCGCCAAAGAACAAACGAACAGATCTGTTTGTTGCGCGACGATGTTAAGTATATTAACGGCCCGACTGACCGGAGCAAACTTTAATATATTTGTGCGGGCTACCAGCACCTCAAACAGCCTTCCTCTTGGTCCTTGCCGCAGCCTGTTGTTGGGAACGAGAAGTCCCAATGATCGAAGAATTTGTGGATTGTTTAATTTACCACGGAATATTAAGAATATATACTTAGCAAGTGCATAATTTCTCCTTACCTCCAACTTATAATATCCAACCATCCCTATTACAAAGAGTGTTGGATACATAAGCGGGTAAAATAGATAGACTCCATATTGTTTCACATATAAGTAGCGAGTGAACTTATTTTGCATTTTTCTATCATAAGACGATATTTCGTTTCATAAGGATTCCAGATGATAGCACTAGTTTCAGATATAAGTAGCGAGTGAACTTATTTTGCATTTTTTCTATCATAAGACGATATTTCGTTTCATAAGGATTCCAGATGATAGCACTAGTTTCCAAGTTGCTTCGTACTAACGCTTTATATAACGACTTCACAGCCGTAGTATTATTGAAATCCCGAGTTTCCCGCATAATAAAACCGAGGCTTTTGAAAGCTTTTTTACACACCTTTACAATATGAGCGTGAAATGATAAATCCGCAGAGAATGAGACGCCTAGATCTCGCACTGATTCAACCACATCCCTCCATGCTGTACTGGTAATATCTTGGTACCTTGGCACGTGTGAAGGACATCACATTGCATTTCGACACATTGAAGAGTAATCTATTTTGATTACTCCACTCCATGACACGTTCAATGTCTCTTTGCAATTTTACACAGTCAGACTCGTCTGTAATCTGCATGAACAATTTAAGATCGTCCGCAAAAAGTAAGCAGCTAGCAGTTTGTATAACTTCTAGAAGATCATTTATCATGATTATAAATTCCAAAGGACCCAAGTTACTTCCCTGACTTACCCCGGTGAGGGTGCGGTAGGAGTCCGAGCTGTAACCAGCGTATTCTACCATTTGCCTTCTGTTTCCCAAATAACTAGAAAAGAACCGTAACAAATCCGGGGAGAATCCCACCCTTGCAAACTTACTCAATAAAATATCATTTGTCAACACTGTCAAAAGCCTTCCTGAAGTCAAAGTATGCGACATCCAGTTGTGCCCCTGCCTCAGAGTCCAGCGCATGAGCTGCATGATTCATGAAGCACATTAAGTTAGAATTCGTGCTGCGGCCAATCCTGAAACCATGCTGCGCATCACTGAACTGTGCGGCCACCTGCGAATATATACAAGAGCTCAACGCTGACTCGAAGACTTTTGCGAATGCCGACAATACTGCTACAGGTCTGTATCCGCTGATATCAGAACTCGGAGAACCCTTAGGCACAGGCGTTACTCTAGTTAATTTCCACCCTTCCGGATACGAGCAATCCCGTAAACATATATTAAATAAATGCAACATAGGCCGAGCCAGCACCTTAGCGCAGTCTTTTATGATGTAGGGAGGGATTTCGTCTGGTCCAACCGACTGTTTGGGCTTAAGCCGCGCAAGCGCGGTTCTAACGTCTTTTAGGGACAGCTGACCAACGTGTACGCGAGCGCCACGCTCAGAGGTTGCTTGTACAGCGGCAGCCAAATCTAATTGCGGTTCCACTTCCCCATAAACTGAATGGAAGTAATCTGCGAACGCCTGCGCGCACTCGGTTTCCGATAATGGAATATTATTTTTAGTAATTCTAGTTTTACTGCGTTTTGAACGCTTGCTACTGATAAAGCTCCAAAAAGATCTTGGTTCTTTAGTAAATTTTAACTCAATACGACTTTGATAATCGTGATACGCGGCATTAATTTGATATTTAACTAAGGAGCGATGGTATGAAAATGTTATATAATTGTAACGGGAATTATTTTCTTTATATTTTTTGTGCCAAGAAGCTTTTATTTTTATATTATTTATTAAATCCGGTGGGTACCATTCTGGGTAGTGATAACGAGAACAGTTAACTTTCAAACTTTTCCTAGGAGTGCTATCATCTAAAATCCCATAAAATATGTTGTAAAATGCGCTGTATGCTTCTTTAGAGTTGGTCGTTTCGTAAAATACACTCCAGTCTACATCTGTTAATGACTGATACATGGTATGGAAATCCGCCCTACTAAAGTTCCATCTGGGCTGAAAGTTGTTTGCAGGTTTTGGCACAGTACCACTAGGGTTGGCGGGAGTTCGTGTACGGTTTATACTCACCCGCAATGGTGGATGCTGCGGGTCAGTGCAGGATAAACTATTATCTCGTTCTTCCTCTACAGTAATATCATGTTCGGGCAAAGTGGTCAGGACCACATCGAGTATGCGATTGTTGGAATTCACAATATTGTTACATTGGTGAAAACCGCAATAGGTGACAAAGTACCCATAATAACACTGTACATCTTGGTTTGTTGAATACATATTTAAATTGGCTACAAGAACGACTTCGTTATAACTAGTACACAATTGTTCAAGTAAATGAAACATATACATATACTCCCTTTCGATAGTTTTAGGTGGAATATATGCAACACAACATAAAAACAAAAATTTATTGTTACGATGTACTGTCGCACACACGATTTCGAACGGATGGTCGTCCAAGTTAGCATTGTTAGGCAACGGCACTCTACGAAGCTCCAGACCACCGCACGGCGTGGCAGCCAATATAACTCCTCCATGCTTGCGACCATCTACACGATCACACCGAAGTATTGTGTAGCCGCTCGGCGCAATTTCGCCGTCATGTACTGAGTCATTTATTCCGCTTTCTGTGATCATTATTAAATCAACTGTAAATCCTAATAAATTTTTATAAAAAGTTTTCAGTTTGGTGCGTAGGCCTCTTACATTTTGGTAGTACAGATCTAGCGTATATCTAGCTTTCCTATTGCGCGGTTGTTCTACGAGGGTTGCGAAACCAACGCCATTCACTAAAACATGCATTCAAAGGCCACACTTCCTCTTTACAGATTTTCTCATACTGACTCTCTGGTATACCAATTTTAAAAGAGGAATAGTCACGCTTTATTTTATGAACAATTTTCTCTACATTGACATACCCTTGGTTTCCAATACAGTTGTCCTCAATACAGGTGTTGCAAAGTATTAAGTCCAATATTTTAAACTTGTTATTTAAGATATTGTTGTATTGGTTCAGGCCATTTAAAGTCAAGAACTCAGAGAATATCTTATTTATATCTGAGGTGTTTAGTTCCGGGTACAAGAATATGGAGTCATTATTTGTAAGCCATTTTATGTTAGGTTAAAGTCTCCTATAATTAGAATTTGTTCATTTTTATTTAATATGTTTTGAACGCTGTTGATATATAATTGTAAAGTAGTGTGATGAATTGGTGGCGGTAGGTAAACTCCGCTTATATACAATTTATTGGTTATTTTTTTTGAGGGACCGATGTCTATGCTTATCCATAAATCTTCAAACTCATTTTCAAAATGGGATATCCTACACGATTTTAAACTTTTTAAGACGGCAATTAAAACTCCTCCACCGTCTTTACGCATTTTATATCGACTTGACTCGCGATCGCGCCTATAAACGTTGTATCTATCGTCGAACAATTCGGAATCATATACACCGCTGTTCAACCAAGTCTCTGTAAGCACTATAACATCATAATTATGCATAGTTAAATTATGGTAAAAGTTATTCGTTTTGGTTTTCAAGCCTCGTACATTTTGATAGTATACGTGAAGTGAACAATTGAATGTGACTAAGTGATAACAATAGGAACTTGCAAAATTGAAAAATATTTATTTATTACTAATCTTAAGCTAATGATCTTAACTTGTCTAGGCTATTGATGACGATGCTTTGTGAAGACTCATCTTTTTTTACAAAGATCTTGCCGTTCCGAACCCAAACAAACTTGTACCCTAGCTCTTTTCCGCGGATACGAGCTGCTGCATGAATTGCTTTGTTTTCACCAGATAGATGTTCGTTGATGTAGATGGGTTGAGGCTTTTCTGTCGCGATACCTAGGTGACTTGTGTTCAATTTATTTTGGCAATTATCTCTATTATATTTTATAGAAGCGGCGATGAAGCTATCACGAAGACGAGGGCTACTGAACTTAACGAGAATAGACCGGGGTCTGCCACTATGCGGGTCTTTCTTAGCTATTCTTGTGCAATGCTGAATGTCAGGGTCCTTAATATCACAACTAATCACCTTACCTAGCTGAAGTACGGTGGTGACTAAATTTTCTGATTTATTTTCCGGCACACATTGTATCTCTATGTTGGCGGACCTGGAGTTTTGTTCAACCGAGTTCAGACGCTGACTCAGTTGATGAGTGGCATCACGCAGACAACTGTTTTCTTTTTCCAGCTTCTGTATTTGAGCAGATTTTTCTTGCAACGTAGACTTAATTTCTTCATACATTTCGTTATAGAAATAAAGTGATTTTTTGAAATCTGCGACTAATTCGTTGACCTGTTTGAACTGATCGGATACTAAATCTTTAAGTGCACTCTTGATTTCATGTTTAATGATTTCCCGCAACGTATCTCTCGAAAATTCAATTATGTTATCATCCTTTTCTTGCTCAGGCGTATGGTTACGTAAGCGCTTAGATCGAAGAGTGACATTGGGGTCTGTTGGAGAGACCGATTGGGCTGACCGCTCCGTGGTGGGGCTCATAAGTCTACTCGGTCTGGCAGGTGTATTTGTATTATCGCCTTTAGGTTGTTTACTTTGGCAGCTTGGGCACTTCCAGATGGATTTTTGTTTAATGCTCATACATCTAAATACTTTTTCGGGAACATTAGCACAATAATTCATACCATAGGTGGCAAATAGAACATTGTAAGCATTCTTTGCTGTTGAAAGCCTTCAAACAACCGGCGCAGCTTTTTGTTGACATTTTTGTAAGTGCAATTTAAAAAATAGTAGTTCATCCAATAAAACGCTGACAGCGAAGCATAGACTTTGGGGCGTCTAGCGGATTACTTGTAATAAAGCGATGATATGCTTTAAGCACTGAGCGGAGCGGAATGCAACTCGTTAGAAAAGTCACTGTAGATACGTCTTAAGCGCCATGAAATAGATGTCACTTACGCGTTTTTGTCAACACTGATTTGAAATCATAACACTACGGGTAATTTTATAAGAGATAGTAGATGATCAAACGAACTTCTTGAAGTGAAGTTCGATCATTATCTGGTCATCAAAAAAATCGACCCACCCACTTTTTTTCAATATTAACCGATTCTTTCACAGATAAACTGTTTCACATGTTTATTTTTTGTTTTGAGGGTCGATATGATGATTGAGTTCTTGTTTGCCATAAATCTTACTGCACTTGAAGGTACTTAACAATGTTTTTACACAGAAATACTGTTGAGTGCTGATTTGACGGTTTTACATGGGAACGAATCGGCTCATTGTTCCAGTCAGAATCGGACTTTTCTAGGGATTGGGTGTTAATGTCGTGAAGTTTAATTGTTGAGGCTGTAGTTTTGACTAATTTTGTCTAAAAATAATGGATACCACTGAAGCTGAGGCGGCCCAAGTTGTGGCTTTGCTGCAACAAGGCTTAAGTCAACGTGTAGTCGCCAGGAGGTTAAATCTCAGCCGTTCTGCAGTTCGGCGAGTTTACCAAAGGTTTCTGGAGACTGGGCAGTATCGAAGAAGATCTGGATCTGGAAGACATAGGGTGACAACTCAAAGGGATGACCGCTTTATAGTGGTGTCAGCTTTACGAAATCGACACCTTTCTGGCGTTGATCTCCAGCGACGCTTACGTGAAGATCGGGGTGTGGCTATAAGTGACAGTACTGTTAGGAGGAGACTTCGTGAACAGAATTTAAGACCACACAAGCCAGCAACGGGGCCACAATTGACCACAGCTCATCGACAAGCCAGACTTCAATTTGCGCAAAATCACGTCAACTGGTCTATAGGCCAATGGGAGTCAGTTCTTTTTAGTGATGAGAGTCGGATGACTTTATATGGTTCAGATGGCCGTCGTAATGTCATGCGACGACCAGGTGAACGTTATGCCCAGTGTTGCATAAGAGAAACAGTGAGTTACGGTGGCGGCTCTGTGATGTTTTGGGGTGGTATATCTTTAACCGGACGTACGGAGCTGGTTTTTATAAGGAATGGTGCTTTGACCGCGGCACGCTACATCACCGAGATATTGGAAGACCACGTGGTGCCATATGCCGGCTATATTGGAGAAAACTTTGAGTTAATGCATGATAATGCCCGACCACACGTAGCGCGTATTGTCACCGATTATCTTGAAGAAGTTGGCATTCGGGTTATGTCATGGCCAGCAAGAAGCCCTGATCTTAACCCTATAGAGCACATGTGGGACACGCTAAAACAAAAAGTTAGAGCCCGAAATCCAGCCCCTATAACGTTGGAAGACCTGGAAATCGCCATCAGGGAAGAATGGACACGAATCCCTCAGGAGACCATCAAAACCTTGATCAGGTCACTAAAAAGGCGAATGCAGGCCGTCATTCGAGCAAGAGGGGGGAATACTCAATACTAAACTGGAACAATTGTGATCACAGCACTTCAGACTGAAAAAATTGAGCGTGTTTAAAATTAATTAAAAACAGTGTAAAACCATAGTGTTTAACTTTATAGTGAAAAATTCAGGCTTTTTTACCTTTTTCAGGTTTTTTCCGTGTGAAAATTAGTGTAAATAAACCAGACAATTTAAACATATCGGTACTAAACCATTTTGATTAGTTTAGTTGAAGAAAAAATGTGATTTGCGGAAAAACTGCAGGTGGGCCGATTTTTTTGATGACCAGGTATATGAGTCGTTTCATTCGAAGATATAATTTAATTACCAAGTAGTAGTCCTTTTATTCTACAGGCAACATCGCACAATTTCAGAGAGTAACTGATACTTTAATTTTTTATTTTATTTTTCCATGTACCTACATTAACCTTCTTAGTTCTCGTTTCTGTGATATTGTTCATTCTTTTAGAGATTTTGTAGTATATATACCTGTTTCATTCCTTTAGCCTTTAGTTATCTTCACAATTATCTGTTCTTCAGGCATAATATACTTCTCATCACACCATTTTCCACACTTTTACTCAAACTTGAAGGGATGGGTGTCAGAGGGGTCCAACTGGATCTTTTTCGGAGTTATCTAACAAACCGTTCACAGGTTGTTAAGATTGATGGCCAGATAAGCGACGAGTTTCCAATATATTACGGGGTACCGCAAGGAAGTATACTTGGCCCGACTCTTTTTCTGGTTTTCATCAATGACTTGTGTAATCTTAACATCGCTAATGCTAAGATAATATCATTTGCTGATGACACCGCTATAACTTTCGTCGAAAACACTTGGTCGGGACTGGAGCACAGTGCACAACTAGGCTTTAATTCTGCATTATGTTGGCTTACGTCCCATTTTTTTTTTTTTTTTTTGTGCGTGTGGAAAATCCTCATGGACTTCCGCCGCCCGGGGAGGCGGCGGGGCGTGTCGGACTCCACCCAGAGTGGGTGACCTACCGACTAAAAACCACACGGTGTTCCTTCCTGCACGTTTGCGTCGGGGGCTACGGGAAACAGAGAATTCGTCCGCGGCCCCCGACTGGTGCCGGCCCGCCGCAGCGGGTCCCGTCTGATTGTGTAGGGGGAGAGTGAGGCGTTGGACTCCCCCCCATCGCCTTAGAGGGGCGCGCGTGGAACACTACGCGCCACCGCCTCGGGTCCTATAACCTTAAACGCCACTAAAACAAACTTTCTAACCTATTCAATAGGCATTGTCTCACATCCAAAGACTCCAATAATATTGAAAGCTCACTCTTGCCATCAGAAAACACTTGATTCTTGCCAGTGTCCATCATTGACGTCTGTTGAATACATTAAATACCTAGGTGTAGTCTTGGATAGGAACCTGAATTTCAAATCCCATATTAATCTCTTAACTGGAAGAGTACGCAAGCTAATTTACGTATTTAAAAATCTACGGGATATTGCAAACCCAGTTATAATACGTAACGTCTATTTTGCCCTCTGCCTATCCATCATTACGTACTGTATTTCTTGTTGGGGTGGTGCAACCAAAACTACCTTAAAACCCCTGGAAATTGCACATAGAGCCATATTAAAAGTATCTACTTTTCGTCCTATTTTGTATCGTACTGATAAGCTGTACAGTGATTGTAAAGTTCTTAATATCCGTCAACTCTTTATATTACAAACAGTTCTCTTGCAACACCGCAGAGTGCCATACCAAGAAATCACCAAGCGACGAAAAGATAAGGTTTGCTCATTGCCGCAAGTAGGTACCTCATTTGCTAAACGATTCATTTACTTTCTAGGGCCGTACCTCTATAACAAAATTAGTGAACAGTATCAGATCTACGGTTTATCCTATTACAACTGCAAGAAAAGTATCCGCATGTACCTCCAGAATAAGTCCTACGATGAAACGGAAAAGCTATTCGCGTAATTGAGTGATGAATGAGCATATTACTCAGATACCAATACACTACAATATGAACCATACACACACATACTCCACTGCCATGCACACCTATACACTTACTGACATATACACACACATGAGCACACAACCCAATAACACTACATTAGCAAACATATCAAATTTATTTTATTTTATTTTTATTTAATTTTAATATTCCTACTAATACACTTCATAACCTAACTAACAAAAATTGTAACCGTAAAAGCACAAGCACTATAAAATTATATTGTATTTGCATAGGGGATCGAAACTGCTTCTCCTTAACACAGGTTATTCCATAACCTAGCTAGGAGATCAGCGCTTCACCCACGTGATTGTAAATAGTACTTCATACCATGTGCAAACCATTTTTAGTGTGTACTACAATTATTTTATAAGAGTCAATAAACAATATTATTATATAAACAATATTATTATTATTATCCTTAATTATTATAATTTTTCACTTTGCATCATCAACGTACGAGTTTTTAGTCTCAAACTGTAGCTTATGATATAATATGTTTATATATTGCTGCCATGGTTTGTATTTTTAGCTATTTTGTTTGTTTTTGCACATTTTATTTCTTTTGACATTTTAGTTATTAAATGCAACCATGGCAACGGTCTTTACTTTTCAGTAAAATCCGGGTGCATAGAGGTTCCGAATAAAGTATTTATTCTAATTTCGATTACAAACTTCTTCTAGCTACTAAATATTTGGTTTTAAAGTATACCATTTTCAAAATGATTCAAAATTGTGGAACGACTCCTGCTGCCTATAAATACGGGAGCCAGTTCCTTAACCAGTCAGTTTTTAGTCTGGTCTCGACACGAGAACTACACCAGTAGCCTTAAGCGGCTCTTGGTTCTTCAAAACTCAATCGAAGACTTCGTGAACCTACGCCGCCGACCCAGCCCTGGGACCACTGAGCGGAGCCTCTTCAAGGCGTGGTGCTGCAAACTGTCCACGCGCTCCGCCTGTCCACGCGCTCCGCCTGTCCGCGCGCTCCGCCTGTCCGCGCGCTCTGCCTGTCCGCGCGCTCCGCTAGACGCCGTGCTGCGTGCGCGCTGTTCGCGCGCTCCGCCTGTCCGCGCGCTCCGCCAGACGCTGTGCTGCGTGCGCGTTGTCCGCGCGCTCTGCCTGTCCGCCCGCTCCGCTAGGCGCCGTGCTGCGTGCGCGCTTTCCGCGCGCTCCGCCTGTCCGCGCGCTCCGCCTGTCCACGTGCTCCGGCTGCACACCGTGCTGCGTGCTACTACTATACTCTCGTCTACTATACTCTCGTATACTACGTCCATCACCCATTTTTTATAATAAATTGTATTTTCTGTTTTTTTATTTCTTTTATCTGTCGCTTCACGACAGATTGGCGCCCAACTCTTTCATTCTTTTCTAAATTCTAAAACTACACTTCCTCTAGTGTATTTCTGACCCTATTTCGGACGTATTTTGGCCTTAAAATTTATTATTCTCTAAACTCTCTCTAAACTTTATTCGGATCTTCTCCTTCACTTCTTAACTAATTAATTATTTCATAAAGAAACTCATTCATCATTTGTAAGTAATAACATTTTACTTTATTATTTCAGTGGTATTTAACTACAAGACATCATTATCGTATCTTATATTTTTATTACTACATTAGATTTTATACTTATTCTTCTTCTTGCTTCTATACTTTTATTATTCCATGTTAGGCCCGATTGGACTGCCTATCATGCGAGTAATCTTAAGAGTTGCTTTCTCTTTAATCTCTCTTCTACACTCTCCTCTTCCTGGTAGGCCCGATTGGACTGCTTACTAGGGAGCGGGAATTTATCTTTCATGCTTGTTCATGTTTCACTTTTTTATGGGCGAACTAGTTTCTAAGCCTATTATGTGGCTATTCAGTATATCTTAAAACAATTTTATTGTTCCATTTACATAGAGCGGTTGATTACTCTTTAAATAAGCATGTAATCAGAGCGGTTGATTACTCTTTAAATAAGCCTTCAATCGTATGGAGCGGTTGATTACTCCTTAAATAAGCCTTTAATTATATTGGAGACATTCTTTTAGAGTGGTAGTCATTGAATGTGAACTCCACCCTTACCTTATGCTAGACGTCGGTATATTTGAGGAAGGATGTAGGATTTTGTCTGATGAGGTATGAATCTGTCAAGTAATGCTCCACGGTTTTTCTTTCGACCTCATCTAGGATTAAATTTTCTCTAGTCGAAAATTTTCTGGGGTTGTGGGGAATATGTAGTGTATATACCTGTTTTATTCCTTTAGCCTTTAGTTATCTTCACAATTATCTGTTCTTCAGGCATAATACACTTCTCATCACACCATTATCCTTAATTATTATAATTTTTCACTTTGCATCATCAACGTATGAGTTTTTAGTCTCAAACTGTAGCTTATGACGTAATATGTTTATATATTGCTGCCATGGTTTGTATTTTTAGCTATTTTGTTTGTTTTTGCACATTTTATTTCTTTTGACATTTTAGTTATTAAATGCAACCATGGCAACGGTCTTTACTTTTCAGTAAAATCCGGGTGCATGGAGGTTCCGAATAAAGTATTTATTCTAATTTCGATTACAAACTTCTAGCTACTAAATATTTGGTTTTAAAGTATACCATTTTCAAAATGATTCAAAATTGTGGAACGACTCCTGCTGCCTATAAATACGGGAGCCAGTTCCTTAACCAGTCAGTTTTTAGTCTGGTCTCGATGCGAGAACTACACCAGTAGCCTTGAGCGCCTCTTGGTTCTTCAAAACTCAATCGAAGACTTCGTGAACCTACGCCGCCGACCCAGCCCTGGGACCACTGAGCGGAGCCTCTTCAAGGCGTGGTGCTGCAAACTGTCCACGCGCTCCGCCTGTCCACGAGCTCCGCCTGTCCACGCGCTCCGCCTGTCCGCGCGCTCCGCCTGTCCGCGCGCTCCGCCAGACGCCGTGCTGCGTGCGCGTTGTCCGCGCGCTCTGCCTGTCCGTGCGCTCCGCTAGACGCCGTGCTGCGTGCGCGCTGTCCGCGCGCTCCGCCTGTCCGCGCGCTCCGGCTGCACACCGTGCTGCGTGCGGGCTGTCTTCGTGCTCCGCCGGCTACTATCGTCTACTATACTCTCGTATACTACGTCCATCACCCATTTTTTTATAATAAATTGTATTTTCTGTTTTTTTATTTTTTTTATCTGTCGCTTCACGACAATTTATTACGAACAAAACGTAAGGGTTAAAATCACTGCAATTTATGAAATGTGATTTATTCATGGGAGAGGGGGGATATTATATCTTCGAATGAAGCGACTCATATAATAATGATCGAACTTCACTTCAAGAAGTTCGTTTGATCATCTATTATATATTCGTCGCTTCATTCTTCAGATATAATTTAATAACCAAGTAGATTTTTAGAGAAACAAGTTTTGTTTGTGTAATGCATGTTTTATTTATTGTCAACGAAACGTAGGTACCTATGCCTATTTTAACAATCACAGCAGAACTTTGATTATTATAATTATCCCATATAACAATATTTTCCTAAATAGTAATTAATTAATTCCAGGGAAAACAACCGCGTTTGCGAAATCATCATTGCTTTAGATAGGTCGGTCATAAAATCGGGCAAATACTGAAGCTGGTCCAACCAGCTGTCTTCCTAATAGTATCCACACTGAGTCCAGAACCGCGAGCGGCTGACGTGGCGGCATGTCGCGTACTGTGTGCGGTGAACGTGCTTACATCCACACAGCTTTCTGACAACACCTGCTTAATCCATCGACTGATAGACTGAGCTGTTGCGACTTTGTGTGGTTTTTTATAGGTTAGTAAGAGATTTGCTACGTTCGCTGTCCTCATATTTTTAGTTACAAAAATATAATCTTTGAGGACTGAAGCAGGACATATGTTTATATTGTCTCTAAAGAACGGTAGGAACAATACTGGTTGGTCTCGTCCAGGAGCCGAAGTCTTAATAATGTCTGTTATAGCTATCTTAACTCCGCTTGGGGTGAATGAAATGTTATCTATTTTTATTAATGAAAAGGTATGTACCCTATGTGCTGTACAAAGCGCTAATAATATGACTAGTTTTTTAGTAATTTTTTCGATATTTAACTCTAAGTTGGGGTACCAATTAGATACATGATTGAGCACTAATTGTTGGTCCCAGGTAAAGGTATACTTAGGTTTATTAGGTTTAAGTTTGTAAGCTCCTTTCAATAACCGTTTTATACAATCATCAGAGGCTAAGTTAAAGTTAAGGATTAGTGACAACGCGGAGCGGTGGCTGTTTAGGGAGCCGTATGAACAACCTTTATTAAACTGTTCGGTTAGAAAAGAGAGAACCGACGACTTTGAACCACTGAAAACGTCAATATTATTTGAAGAACAGTATTCCCACCAAAGTTTTAATGTTACGTTATATTGTTTAATCGTATTATCGGCTAGCGAAGCCACCATTAGGTTTAGTGATTCGTGAGGGGTCCCACGGCGTGTGAATGCCGTCCGCAGAGCCTCACGGCACCCAGGGTAAGGTTGGCGTGTAGGGGACGGTGCTCCCTGAAATGAGATTGAAGAAGAAATTTGTTAGGGTTTAGGTAAAGTATGTGGGAGTCAAGCAGACTTCGTAAAATAGGGTACCATGGCTGTGAAGGCCAGTGAGGGAATACTAAAATTCCTTTAGCACCATCATCAATTACCTTACGTAGACATTTTAGGATTAAGGTAAATGGCGGGAACGCATAGAAAAATTTGGATTGCCAGTTCAAGGTAAATGCATCTACCGCGTAAGCGTCCGGTTCTGGTTTCCAAGAAACAAACAAGTCACATTTGGCATTGTTGCGACACGCAAAGAGATCAATATCAGGGCAACCAAAGTGTCTTTTAACAATACGGTAAGCATGGTCTGATAGTTCCCATTCTGTGTCAGGGTTAACTCTTCTGGATTCTTCGTCAGCATAATTATCTTTCGTGTTCACGTAAGAGGCGTACAACCAAATATTACGCTTCTCACACCATTGCCAAATGAGTCTTGTCAGATTGTTTAGGTGTGGAAACTGAATACCACCTAGGCGATTTATGTAACTAATTGCTGTCGTATTGTCTACCCTTAGCAAAATTGAACAATTTTCATAATGATTTGCAAAACTTTTCAATCCTAAAAATACGGCAAGAAGTTCCAAGTAATTTATATGGTGTTTCATTTCCGAAGCCTTCCATCTGCCATGGGCCTTTTTACCATTACAAACGGCACCCCAACCTGTTCTAGATGCGTCAGAATATATTTCTTTAGTATAACTTTGATTTCGTAGGGGACACATAACTGTGAATATGTGATTACGCCACCAATTAAGATCTTCTAGAACATTTTCGGGAACATTAATCTTATGCTCATAATTGTTATTATGTAGTTGTAATGCCAGGAATTTCTGGCGTTCCAACAATTTTGTATAAAGAAACCCATATCGAGCTGCTGGACAGGCAGCGACCAGAATGCCTATTAATTGCGCCAACTCTCGTATTGTACATCGTGGTAACCTCGAGAACTTTTTAACTAACTTAGCAATATTGTTACGTTTATCGGTAGGTAACGATACTGACATGTCATGTGTATTGTATACGAAACCTAAAACTTTTCATTTTTGAGAGGGTTTTAATGATTAAGCGGAGGTAGCCTAATGGCTAGGGCGTCGGACTTGCGATCATGTGGTTGCCGGTTCGAAACTCACCCATTGCACTACCGACGTGAACCCACTCGTAACACAAGCATTTAGCTTAGCACGAGGGGTTAACAGGAATACTAGTAATGTGTGACCCACATTCCTAGTAATCTTTATAAAAAAAGAAAAAAAAAATGAGCCTTTTTCGTGGTTAACTACGAACCCTAGACATTCTAAGAGTTTGAGGGTTTCGCGTACATTAAGAATACATTCATCATAGTCATTACCTATACATAATATGTCATCTAGATATATAACAGATTTATGTCCTTGTTTACGAAGGTAGGCTATGACCTCCTTCATGATTTTTGTGAACACTCTAGGTGCCACGGATAGACCATACGGCATTGCGGTGAATTGGAAAGTAGATATTTTCCTAGAATTAGGGGCTTGAAAATGAAAACGTAAGTATTTTCGGTCTTGTTTGGATATGGGAATTAACAAATAAGCCTCTTTTAAATCAATTGTTGCTAGAAAACCATCTTGAGGTATTAATTTTGCTGCCGTTCTATGGTCCTCAATTTTAAAATGTGTACTTATAATGAATTTATTTAGTGATTTTAGATTTAAGATAAATCGTTTACCTCCGTTAGCTTTTGGTGCTAAAAATATTTTTGATATGTACTGGTCTTGAGTTGGGGAACAACGTGATACGGCCCCCAATTCTAATTACTTATTAATTGCTATGTGCATATCTCGAGCTTCCTCGAAAGTAAAGCTGGAATGTGGTACAGTAGACTGAGTAACTTGGGTACGAAAGGGGATTGTAAAGCCGTGTTTTATCCACGACAGTACTACCTTGTTATTAGTTATATGGCCCCAACAAGTAAGGAAGAATTGGATTCTGCCGGCATGTACCTTGGTTATTTCTGATGTGACGCACGAGTCTTCGTTGCGTTGAAGCTCTTCGCTTGCGCTTGAGACTGCGACGGATATGGCCGACGTGATGACACTGGGGGTCTCCTGCTCTGACCTCCCCGCCCCCCCCTGTTTGACGGGTAACGAGGAGGTCTTGCCCAGTTTCCCTGGGGGGCAGGATGAGTGACCGATTGTTGAGGGATATTGTTTTTCTGATTTGTCAGTGTCTTCCTTATCATCGACCCTTGCTTTTCGATAGCCTTGCTAGCTTTTATTTTTTCAGATAGTGAGTTACCGTATAGGGTATCATCACGTTCTGAGTCTTGAATGACGTGAAGGAAGTTCTTTTCCAGACTTGGGGTAGTTAATTTTATTCTGTCTTTCGTCAGACAGTGGTGCAAATCGGATAGCAGGCGGCAACCGTCACTTAAATGTTTTAAGGCTAAAAGTTTATTGTCCAGCAAAGTATCCATTGCTTTGTTTATTGCCGCGGTGCCGTTTCCCAACTGTTGTTGGAAACCGACTAACTTTTTATCACGTCCTCTAACTATATCTGATAGGTACGGCGGCTGAGATTTCCGCGTTCAATTTTGGTGATTGCAGTAATTTTCAATTTGCGGGTATACGGTGCTCTTTCATAAGCCTTTCTTTATCCTCTTTGGGTAAACCCTTTTGCAATAAAGGGGTCCACAAGCTGGCTAAACTTTAGTGGATGTCCTCCCCAAAAACTGGCGTACCAGACGTGGAGCTTCTCAATGCGGACAGTAACTCTGGATCCAGACTTACTTCCGAAGTTGTTTGTTCAGATGGGCCGGTCGGAACTTCCACGAGATCCGATACCTCCTGCGGGGTGGATACCTCCGCTACCTGGTCTTCTTCGTGTCTAACCTCTTGTGGTTCTTCGCGAAGTTCGACGTCATTCGTATCTAAAAAAGATTAGATACTTGAGTGAACGAATTAGGAGGTAGGTATGTAACGAGTTTTACGTTCGTATTGTCTCAATGATTCATTCGTAGTTAATGTGCATATCTACTTAAAATTACACATATTTTCTACATAACTTGTCATGGGGTATGACTCACGATTAGCTCGCAGCTAATCATGTTATCGCAATTGACTCGCAGTCAATCCCGATTTATTTTTATAGTGGTAAAATATCACTTAATAAATAACACAACTAACCTGAGATAATTTCATCCTCCGATGAATCCAGGGGTCGTCGTATTCGACGCATATTTATTTTCTTCTTATCCTTTTCTTCTAGTTTTCTAATTTTGCGTTTATAACGCTCTAATTTCTCCTGTGCACTACGTTTCGGCATCTTTAATAAGGAGCGTGCGCTCGTTGCCTCGCACAAAAAAGGAATGAACAATATCACAGAAACGAGAACTAAGAAGGTTAATGTAGGTACATGGAAAAATAAAATAAAAAATTAAAGTATCAGTTACTCTCTGAAATTGTGCGATGTTGCCTGTAGAATAAAAGGACTACTACTTGGTAATTAAATTATATCCGAAGAATGAAGCGACGAATATATAATTTTATTTATGTGTATTATCTTTGTTAATCGATTTTCTTTCACTATAAAACTTAGTCACTGAACTTATTAAATGGTTATTATTGTTTATCATTTAAAATAAAGTTAATAAGTACACTTTAAACCACTTAAAATGATTATTATGCGGAGCAACGGTAACACTTGTTACTTAGTTGATGGGCGCGGTAGCCAATAATTCTTTATGGTTATTATTCAAAATTTTATAATAACAACCTAAGATGGACCACTCTTTCTTAGAAGAAACCGATTCACTCGTGATTTAAAGACACCCAGATTATATCAATTGGGGAAGACCAACTCGGGAAGCGCATTCCACATTTCGGCAGTATGCATGATAAATGTGGACTTAGTGTTTCATTCGGGTTTTCGGAATATCCACCATGAATCGTTGTCGCTTTTTTTGTTCTTCTGGTACATTTTTATTAATTTTCACATTAAATTCTTTGTTCACTTATTCTTTCACACACACATACAGTCAATTGAATTCAAGTTCAAATTCAAATGTTTTTATTTCAAATAAAGTTTTACAAGCATTTATACAATTGAAACACTAGCTTCTGCCCGCGACTTCGTCCGCGTAGCGTGATGATATATAGCCTATAGCCTTCCTCAATAAATAGGCTATCTAACACTGAAAGAATTTTTCAAATCGGACCAAGTTCCTGAGATTAGCACGTTCAAGCAAACAAACAAACAAACAACCTCTTCAGCGTTATATATTAGTATATAGATGAGTATGTATTAAGTCATTTTCAAATTGAGCTAAATGTTACTGCTAGCGCTATAGTATAGAATTAGTTTAACTTACTTCAGTGTTACCTTAATGTTATTGTTCATCTAGTGGCACCCTTTGATTTATTATTTATGTTAATCTGTGGATAATGTAGTGGGCTGCAAAATTACTTGTTCTTTTTGTTAAATTCTAATTTTGTTTATGTACTAGGTTGTAGCTGTTTATTATCCCTTAATAAATAAATTAAAAAAAAAACTACTAAACCGATTTAAATTATTTGGCACACAGATAATCTAGCTAGTGCCTTAGAAAGGACATATATTACTTTTTTATGCGAAAAATGGGTTGTAAGGGGTTGAAAGGGGGGAATGAAAAGCTGTATGGAAGTATCGTAATATTTAGAGTTAGAAGCTTGAAACTTATTTTTTAGGCTGTTGATTCGATATAAAAAAATATGACATTCAAAGTTTGTAAAAGTTTTACCCTCAAGGGTATAAAATAACAATAGGGAATAGGGGATGAAAGTTATAGTATGGAAACATGTAAGGTTTATGAGAACTTTAATGTTGTTGTGTGTCGGGCCGTTTTATTCCCTACGACATGGTTGAGTCGAACGGCGCTGATACACACGTCATGCTCGTGAACGGGTGCTGTTGTCTGGGCTGGTCGGCTTTTACTTGCTATGGCAATATCTGTTTATCTATTAATTTGAATACTGTTATTCTAACATATCAATCTGCATAGTGCATTATACTAACTATTAAGAATAAAATTGGTAACTTATATTGTAATTATGTATATTTTTTCCCATTGTCCTTGTTGTATAACTATAAGTAATGTATGTGATCTTATATGGTCGCGTTTAATATACTATTTTGCTTGACATCTATTATTACTCAGTTGACATTATTTCGATGTATTTGACATTTAACATTCAAAACATTTATTATCTGTGTAAATGTGAGTACTGTGTAGGCTACTTTTAAATTTATATTAACGTTTTCTGACAGCTTTGAGTATTTTACATGACCTACGCAAATGTCTTGTTAATCTGGTATCGTCGTGCGACGGGTCGTTGAGCTCCCTAAATAATGGTTGCGCTAGACACTAGCCACCGCACGTCCACGCCAGCTCTAAATTTGCCTTCACATTCTGAATTTACGATTGTTGAAGGTATCTAACCAGAAGGCGCAGGTTCGAATCCTGGCCGTAGTAGATTTTTCTTCACTAAAATACTTTATCTTTAATATAATAATGATAGCATGGAAACCGCAAAAAAATTTAAAAAGATAGTTCTTTATTGTAAGGTGACATCTTACGAAATCGATCCAACTGCAAAGTAAGTCTTGTCAGTTGAGAAGGAAAGTAACTTGATTTTCAATATTTGGACTCATCATCATTTTTTCATCATTATTTGATCATAGCGTCTGATGTAACTAACCAGAAGACGCAGGTTCGAGTCCTGCCCTCAGTCGATTTTTTTTAGGTCATATGCAAATTATACAATACATAACATTCAAGGTCAAAGCCTAGTTGCACGGTTCCAAAAAGTGGGTCATAAGGAGAACTAAAAACAATATTGTTCTCGGTTAATAATTTCGTTCTAAATAATTTTTGGGTGAAATGCAGTTTTATGTGTAAGAATAACAGATCAGACAAATATTAAATCAATGTACTAAATAATCAGACAAATATTCACATAGCAAGTGAAAGCTGACTGATGGATATTATTACCGAAATGATGAAAAATGGAAGCGGCAATTGTGTTCAGTTTAACGATAAAAGAGGGTGCTACTGTGAATATTGTGTGAAGTTTTCCATTAAGGAAAACTCTAATAACATTGGTGGACCTTGGAATCGAACCCAATACCACCACCAGATGTAGTAAGACAAGCTGCAGTATCGTATTTATGATGATTTACATGTTTCGATACAACTTTTCATATTTTGGAATTAATGACACTTTTTTATGTAGGTAACTCCTGCACTTAAGACGCTGACAACAACAACTAAATGAAATTCGATGTTTCGGTATTTTAGCCACGCCCGTTATTACTCCGATAACTAAGCGCTTTTTTAAAAGAGCTGTGATACAGCGAACTACCTAATAAGAAACAGTGACGCGATCAAGAATGAACAATCAAGTCAATAGATGGCGCTGGTATGTATTTATTGCTCTGTACGAAGAGCTAGAAACAAATTAGACAGGACGAATAAAAAACAAGTATGTATAGAAATTATCTATACTATTTATTTATTTATTTATTATATACTTTATTGTACACCAAAAATTATAGTAAGGACAGGAAAAGAAAAACAAAAAACATACAATGGGTGGCCTTATCGCTAGCTGCAATTTCTTCCAGGCAACCTTGGGATGGACATGTCAGAACTGAACTTGCAAATGGGGTTGATTACAGGGTACGATTATATTTATTAAATATAAAGTTGAATATCTACATACATACCTACAAAAAAATAAATACCAAAATAGTTATATATATAATTAAGTATCTAAATTATATATTTATATACATACAAATAGAAATAAATATATACCTATATACTATAATATAAACTATAATAAAGTAAATAATAATGTATAATAAATAATAAGCAACAAATTTGTATGAAAATGACGACAGAAAGTTTCAACGTGACAGAGATAAGTAATGCTCCTTCACGAGCTTTTTAAAGACAGGGAGTGATTGAGCACGCCTAATAGATACTGGCAATGCATTCCATAAACGAGCAGCCTGAACTGTGAAGGATTTGTCAAAAAATGTTGTGGAATGCATTGGCATCTTTAGTTTCAAGTTATCCGATGACCTAAGAAATAGCGTGTGAGTATCGCCTAGGAACTCGAAACGGCTTTTTAAATAGAAAGGTGTAGAAGGAAGGAAAAGCACATTATATAGCAGTGAAAGAATATGAGTATTCCGGCGAAGGCGGATTGGCAACCACTTGAGCTTGGTACGAAATTCAGAAATATGGTCATATTTGCGTAAACCAAATATGAACCTTATACAAAAGTTTTGAAGACGCTCAAGTTTATCAAGTTGGTCCTCTGTAAGGTCAAGATAGCTGACATCAGCATAATCAAGGATGGGAAGAAGAAGGGATTGAGCAAGCGCAACTTTAGTCGCAGTTGGAAGGAAGTTCCGTATTCTTTTTAAGCCCGCGGCGGATGCAAATAGTTTTCGGCTCACTTCCTGAAGTTGAGCAGTCCAGGAAAGACTACTGTCAATAAATATCCCCAAGTTCTTGACTTTATCACTAACAGGAATAACGGTGTTATCGAAAGAAACTTGGGGAAGAGCTGACCAGTCAATCCTAGAAACGGTTCTGGAACTACCAACTATAATGACCTGCGTCTTCGTGGGGTTTACCGTAAGTCCATACCTCTTACTCCAGTCACAAATACTTGCTAGATCTTGATTCACTGTATGAACCGCATGTGACAAATTCCCAAGGGGAGCACGACAATAAATCTGCAGATCATCCGCATAAAGATGATAGGAAGAAAGTAGTCGCTCGGAAATAGAGTTAATAAAAACTGCGAAGAGTAAAGGAGATAGAACGCCACCCTGCGGTACACCAGCAGAAGTACTGCTCCAGGAAGATGAAGTGTCTTCGAGCCAGATACGTTGCCGTCGACCGAACAGGTAACTATGAAACCAGTCAATCGCCGATGGAGATATGTTAAGAGAGCGTAGTATGCCAAGCAAAATATCGAAATCAACAGCATTAAAAGCATTACTAAAATCCAGCAATGCTAATACTGTAAGATTACCGATTTCCATGCCTGACCTGATATCATCCGTAATATTCACCAGAGCTGTAGCTGTGCTATGACCCTGACGAAAGCCAGATTGGAAGGAATTGAGAAGGTTGTTTTTGGAAAGGAAAGAGTTTATCTGATTGTAGATTAGCCGTTCCAGAACTTTAGAAAGGAACGGTAAAATGGATATAGGACGATATTCGGAAAAGGATGCAGGATTAGATTTCTTTGGAAGAGGTATTACTTTGGCGTCTTTCCACAAACATGGAAAGACTCCGCTGGATATGGAATGGTTAAGGATGTGACAGATGACAGGGAGAATAATGTCGAGTACAGGGAGAATCATTTTACGGCTGATACAGTCACTTCCAACTGCGTTAGAAGTTATAGATACTATGCTCTTTTTAACATCACATGCAGAGAATTGACTAAATGAAAATTGAGGATAGTCGGGAGCGGGAAGAGCTGAAAGATAATTCAAAGTATTATATTTTGTTGTCTGATCAAAGTTAGACGAAGCTGAGAAATATTGGTTAAGTGAGTTGAGGTCCAGATCTTTTGAAACAGTTTCTTGACGCGATTTTCCGACTCCCATGGATCTTAGAAATTTCCAGACTTTTGCTGGATCTCCGTTTTGTACAGACTCGTGGATATGTTGGCGTTGTGCATTCCTACAAACTTTATTACAGTGATTGCGGACTGAGACGTATCTTTCCTTATTGAGGTCCGACGGTCGACTCTTATATTTGGATTTTACCGTCGCTTTACGATGCATTAGCGATTTGATTTCTTGGGTCAGCCATGGCGACGGTAAATGTTTTAGTTTGACCGCTCGAACTGGAGCATGCCGGTCATACAGCTGCACAAGCTTAGTCGTGAAAAAATCCACCTGTTCATCGACTGAAGCAGAGGCATAGAGTGGAGACCAATCTATATTGTTAGCATCCTGACAAAGATTGTCCAAGTTGATTGCGGCAAAGTTGCGCTGCATGAGGATTTTAGGCTTGGCCTTGGGAGGACGAATTTTATAAGAAAGGAAGATCAGATCGTGATATGAAAAAACGTCAGCTGGACATTGACCATGTTTAACAACATGATCAGGTGAGGAGATGAAAATGAGGTCGAGGAGCGAGGGAGTAGAATTTGGAAAGTGGTGAGTAGCATTTAATGGGAGAATGGAGAGATTACTAGAATCTATTAAAGAACGCAGAGAGGAAGAACGATAGTCTTGTTTAAGAAGGCAGGTATTAAAGTCACCCATGATTATGCTATGACTGTAATTGGGAATTAACATTTCTAAGATGTTTTCAAAAGAAGTGAAGAAGTTAATACGTAAGGAAGGACAGTAGTATACGCCTAGAAGAATTTTGGTATGGTTTAACTCGACTTCAACAAAGAGATGCTCGCCAGCATTTGACGGTGGCGGCTGCGCAGACACACTAACCACAGAGAAAGGAATATACGAGCGAAGGTATATGGCAACGCCGCCGCCACCGCCTATCGTGCGGTCATTTCTAATGAGTTTAAAGCCGGGTAAAGAATAAGTGGTTGAAAGGAGACATGGTTTAAGCCAAGATTCAGAAACGAGAATAGCATGAATGTTTTTACAGTCAAAGCTAGCCAGCATATCAGGGTAATGGGCCGGAATACTCTGAGCATTTATATGAATAACGTTGAAATTTTTTGGTACATCGGAAAACTGTGCCATTAGAGTGTCAGCAAGTGAAGGAATACTACAGTAACTAGTGTCGTCACTTGTAAAGGAATGAAAACTTTCATTGTCGCTATTAAAATCTATAGACATAAATAAATATGAATATATAGTATATATATAATACAAAAATAAATAGAGGTTCCTGAATAATAAGAGGGAAAAAAGGTAAAACTAAATAAAAATTTCGTCCACCTGCCGGTTGCGTTATCACAAACGTTATAAAATAAAATTATCTACTTATCTAAGAATTTAAATCTGATCAGCAGACTTATTCAATAGTTCGGGTAAAAAAAAGAAATATTTTTAAATAATATCAACATCCCAAAAACAAAACGCATACTTGACATTTGACATGACGCACCAACTTTGACACTTAAGTGACACGACAGACGACACGAAAAAAAAAAATATCATAGTGGCAAATATTGTTTTGTTGGTGAAAAAATCACAAGAGTAAATTAATTATGAAAGTGGGGGTATGCTGATTTTAACACTAAGATTAATAAATTACCCGAACATTCCTTGAAGTGACTAAATTGATTAACTGACTTCAAATCATTTTTTCAAAGTCACAGCACGCTTCGCCTTCGTCGTCGCGATCGTCTTCATTGCAGTAACCGGTTTTGAATTGGACTCAGCAGGATCCGGAGCAATCTTACCCAATTCAGCAAGAGATTCAACTCGTTGTTGCCTTCCATCCGAGCCGAGGACAAAAACGCAGCCCGCCTTGGTCCAGGTTTTAGCGATGCCAAACTTCTCCCTAGCTGCCATGAGAACGTCATGCCTCCCTTTAGTGAGGAACTCTGATGTGGTGATGCCCGATCCCTTTAATTTGGATTTTGAGAACCAAATCTTATCTCGGACTGCAAGGCTTCGCAGCTTGAAAAGTATTGCCCTGGATTTATTTGGCACTGGACGACCCATCCGATGGCAGCGGCCAATGTCGGCTTCCACAAAGTCACTGATCTTCAGCTTATTACGGATTACATCGGTTATAACTTTAGCAGTGTCTTCCTTCTGCTCTTCAGTAACACCGTGAAGCAGGAGGATCTTCCTTCGGCTTCGCATCTCAATGGTGTCGACAGTTTGAGCCAAAATTTCAACCTGCTGTTGGAGACTGTTAACAGCTTGTGTTATAAATGTACGGAATGACGTAAACTCCAATGCCAAGCTTGATGTAGTGCTGGGTGTGGTGGGAGCCTTCTGCAGTTCTTCTTCAAACTGAGACATCCGCGCATGGAACATTTCGGTGATCTCCGTCAATGTGTTCTTCAGTGAGTCCATATTATTAGTGTAAGTGAAGAGCAGATAAAAGTTATGGATATATTGTGATGATAACACTGTACCAGCAGGTAAACTATATTAATTATTAAAAAATGTCATAAAAAATAACAAAATATAACTTAATTATTTTATATTAAATTTTTAAAAGGGAGTGACTTTTTCTTGTTGTTAACCTTTCAACTACCCACAGAAGAAAAAAAAACAAGTGGGTTAGGGTATATAAGCGTCTGCGAACCCAAAAAGGTGATTTTTAAAATTCTTGTCTGTTTTTCTATTTTTTAAAAACTGGTATACTTCTCATCTCAAATAATTCAACGAATCCTGAGATACAGCTTGACCTCTCCGATGTATAGAGACCCATACAAAGAAGAGATTATCAATGTTGGTTTTTTATTTTTACTCCTAATATAGCTTAATGCGAGCGAAGCCGCGGGCAAAAAATAGGATCTTTATATTTTTAAACATTTTATGAAACTTTATTTACAATGAATTAAAAACAAAACACCGTAAACGAAAATAAAAACTCAAACTACTACTACTACTACTTTATTAGCAATTTTTTTATTATTTATACATGCACTATTTATTTGCCTTTTTTATTATATACATACTAGCAAAAATCGGTCCGGGCTACGATTCCCATTTTTGTTCTGAATTTCAAAACAGCCTCCTCCAGATTTTCTCGTAGGTGAGTGAATATGTGTAGGTTGTGTGTTAGTCGGAGGTTTCGAAAATGTTATTTAATCCTGTTACGAGTACACATAATATAATAATAATCTTTATTGGCTCCAAGAACAGAATAACATCAATGTAAACTTATCCTAACCTAACTTAAATTACAAGGCAATGAACACTAACGTCTAAACTAGGCCGCGCCTGTATCTTAGACGTTAGTAAGTTACTTCCTATGTAACAATGAGGTATACATTTCAAGTTATGTTATTAAGGCCGTACCCTGACCAAATAACCTTGAGCATTCCTTCCCTCTTTGCCGCACCCCACCTCTATAATACTTCGTAAAATACTACTAGCGCCGTCTGGCGAACACCTTACGAATATAAGTAAAAACCACAGACCTCAGAATTGAAAGACGTGATATTCAATAAAAAAATATTTCTTTATAATAAACGTTTATTGGTGCACCTAAATATTTTTTGTATAATGAATTCAGTGACTACAACGTCCATGAATACATACTTCCAACTTTTATTCTAATACAAGTATTGATGGTACTCTATAGTAAACGTTGTGCGGTGTTTATTTTATAGATTGAAGGTTAGTTACCTGTTAGTTAGAGTTATGTAAACGGTGACTGATATAGGTAGAAAAATTAAATAACGAAGTAATTTTATCATCATTTATTACTTATTAAAAAAAGTACCTAGCGAAATTGCAAACGTGGTACATACCGTCGTACCGATATCTAAACACTAGGTTTTAAAAATTTGATGAATTTGGGGGTTAACGAACGACGACGATTGTTGTCACATGAAAAATGATTTCTTTTTTTATCGTGTTTAAATATCGATATCCCTCACGTCTGTGATAAAAGTAGTAAAATAAAACTACGAAGTCAATTTTATTATTAGGTAACTAGCTGCCCTGACAGACGTTTTCCTCTCCAAGTTTCAACTAGCTACCTACCTTGAAAAATCTCATAGAAATACTCACATCTTAGACCAGCAATTAGTAGGTTTATAGTAGAAAGGTAGGTAGGGTACATACGTGCTATCAACGTAATTTTGTTGAGAATCTTTAGATGGTGTTGGTGTTTCATCTTGACTATAACGGCTTGTTTTTTTAGCCCAGCTACAAAATAAATAATTGACAAATACATTGCATTGCTTATAATTTTAAGAAATAATAATTTTGCTGTTTTTTTTTCGGGTTCAAAACATAAATCCATGTTTCGTCTCCTGTGACAATGTCATAAACATCATTAGAATGTCCGTGGTCATGAGGATCCAACGACAACAAAGTTTCCGAACTTTCGATTCTTCGTGTAAAATTTTCTGAATTTGGTTCGTACCAATCCCCAATAGTTCTCAAATTGTCTCATAGGTAATCCGCGGGTTTTCTTCAATTAGCCGCACAGTAGCCACATTATTTTCGTTGACGGCAGTTGAAGGCCGCCCTTCACGAAATTCCTCATGTAATCTGAAACTCGACCTCTCTCGAATTTAGAAAACCATCGCCTCACGGTTGAGCACCGTGAGGCGATGGTTTGGCAAGGTGCTTCTCTCTCAAAAGCATTTTGAAGACGAGCGGCACAGTATTGCTGAGAGAGAGAACTTTTAAAATCATAAAAAATCATCGCTCTAAAATCTTTTCGACTTAATTCCATTTTCGTTGCGACGTAGAACTTTGATGTGTGATAAAAACAATTATTTTGACAAATGATTTCCCGCCATTTGTTTTTTTTTATTACTAACAAGATTGCAATGTTTAAAAAAATATAACATTCGAAATTCAAATAGTTCCGATTAGCTAGAAGTGTAAAACTTTTAGACCCAGTTTCACCATACTATGTTTGTTAATTTAACAGCCTGTTAATATTTTAACACACTGTTAAGGTTTGTGAGTGTCCCACCACATGCTAATAGCTTGTTGAATTGCTTAATCAGCTGTTAAATCTAATCACTGCTCTGCGGGTCTGTTAAATTTTTAACAAACTGTTACTATGACTTGTGTACTGTCAAAATCGTTTTGAAAGAACAAAGGAGATCCTTTCATGAAGGTCTAATTAAGGCGAATCATTTTATTTTGGATTGTTTTAGAGCTAGCTTTTTGCCATTAACCGGGCACAAATCCAAACTCTGAGCTGCTTCTGCGAATTTCATAGAAAAAACCAATAAGGCAATAACATTTTATTTGACCTGGGAATCGAAGTCATAGCCTGTAGCATAGCGATCGTGCTTAGGACCTACTAACTTAGCTCAACACTTAGCCTAAACAGGAAGTTTTGCTTAAGGCCTATTGGTGTGTAGGATACTAGTTTTAAATACTATACAATTCCTATACTAACTATACTATATAATTCCCGTAGACAGAACCCAATTGCCTCTCACTACTAAGCACTCGAAACGCTACTTCTGTCACCTAGGCCCTTATTTATATAATAAAATAAATAAAATCCTGTCGATATATGAATTGCAAAAAATAAAATGCAAAATGAAATTAACTACCTGGCTCCAGGAATTAAGCTACGACGATACTGAAAAACTGCTGGCTGTCTTAGTCTAGATTATATTATCGTATATATCAAAAACCCTCGCACCTTCTGCGCACGCAAACATACACATACACCTCCACACGCACGCGCACACACACACACCCACCCACACACACACCCACACACACACACACACACACACACACACACACACGCACACAAACACACACACCTAAAAAGTAGATGAGTAGATAAAAGTATGATAAGTTTAATGTTATTTTGATTTTGTAATTTCTGACCATAATCTACAGTGGAAAATGAGTGCTCAAATTAAGTGTAAACACCAAAGAAGGAGGCCTGGTGTCCTGAAATACAGGCCTCGAGCCTAGCTTAGGCACCAGTCTCCCACAATATGAAATGTAAAATCGATGTTCAACTATTTTGTTATAACCATTGTATTGTGGCGAGAAAATAAACGTTTATATATATATATATATATATATACATACTGTACTTATTATTTTTATAGTTTGGTAAAGATATAATTACTACTTATTATAAAATAAATAAAACTGCATAATTATGTTATTGACCAGACATTTTCGACTTTATTTCGAATTAATTTGGAGTAGATATTTCCTTCTTCATTTTCCGTTGTGTTGATTTTTCTTATAGCTACTGTGTCGCTGCCTCAGCCTCACCATATTTTTTAGTGATTTGTCTCAATGAGTAATTCAGTTTTGCTTTGCACCAACTCGTCATTTATCGAAGTTTGAAATCGTATCTGAAAAACGTGCAATACTTTAAACATTTCACCTAAGTAATAAACACTGAAATAAAATAGTAACAAACATTTAGTTCATATAGATAACTCAAAATTAGTTCCTACCTGTTGAGAATATTATATTGTACATTATCCCCACATGATTGAATTGTTCCATGGCACTGAGTACCATGGCATTGAAAAAGCTCGAAGAAGTGATTGTGGTTTGCTCCAATATTCGTTTTTATTAGCAGTGGAATCATATTTTATTCTTCATAACATCTTTGTCTTCAATGATGAGCTATACCAAAATTTAGTTCTCGTTCGAAGAAAAATTCAGCGCGAATGTTTTTTAGATATTTCTTCTGGTGAGGGCTATGGGTGAAGGTACTTTTCACAGAGATTATAATTTAAAAATATGAAAAAAAATCCGCACAACAGAACACAAAAATGATTATTGACAATTTATTGTTGACGTTTTATCCATCAAAATTAAAAATACCCCGGTTGCTTTTGAATTAGAGAAAAAGAACGATGTAATAAATTCGGCCGTATTACATTATTATACGACTAGTTACAATATTTGACATATCAGTATCATTGATATTATACGTTGCTATGACTTACTGTTTTGGTCGTATTTGAATGTGAGTGAATGCTTTGTGTATCATTCAATAAATGCTTGATTTAGTAACGCACTGTTACATTTTCGTCGTGGGACACATCCTATTTTAACAGGTTTGTTAATTTTAAATGCTGATTAGTTAATGCCTTGTTACATAGAAATTGGTGAAACTGGGTCTTAGTGTGCCCCATGTAGCTGCCATAATACTCTGTCTTCTTAAACAGTTTAATATAGCGGCAGTAAATGGAAAAACGCAAGAAATGTTTAAAAGGTTTGTGTTACTCCAGGCGTCCGGGAAGCATGTTTACAGTTGGCAGTGCATTGTGCAATGTAAACATGATTGTTGTTTGAAGTGGTGTGCTATTATAGTAGTGTCTCATTGCACCGGTCGGCGTGGTGCGGCCCCCGCGCTCGCAGGTGTGCTGATAACGCGTGATGTCACCGCGCGGCGCCGGCGCGTCCTCTCGCTGCCGTCGTCAGTCGTCCGCGGCGCGCAATCGTGAGCGCCGTTTTTTTCGCGATTGAATCTGTCGAACTACAGCCACCGTTGTGTCGAATCGCACTGGCTACAGCACGGCTCGCATCCCGTCGTTTAGTGTCAGTGACTCCGGTGAAGTGTAGGGTGGGGTGCATGGTGGTGAAGGCGTGGGTGCGCAAGATGAGTGAGGCCGGCAGCGGCGAGGAGGGCTCCTCGCGGACTGGCGGTCGCTGGCCGGTGGGCATCCTGCGGCGTAGCGGTGCACGCGCAGCACGTCGTGTTCTGCACGTGAAGTACCGCAGTGTACCACCGTCGCCGGCACAAAGCCCAGCGCCGCCGATGCTGCCGCTTGATATTGATGACACAGTCTCATGTTTCTGCAGGTGTGTCCCAGAGTTTTGGCGTTCGATGTACAGATGATTGCTGTACTGTTTACTGAAATATTACACTTTATTTACTAAAATATGAGGCAAACGACTCAGTTCAGCCTACGATGCGATTCACATTTAAATCTTTAAACTTCAATTGCAAGAAGAACAATATAAAAATGCTCATTAAACAGTGACCGACCTAACGCATGGCAGGCTACCTAAATAAATGTGAGCGCAAAAATAGTACATGTAGGTGCGTAGTGGAAGGTGGGCGCCATATTTTTCTCTTATGTAATTGATTAATGTACAAATTACTAACTAACTATACCGGTTTGTAGCCGTTTGTTGTTTCCGCGTGTTGACGTAGCGGTGATTACATCGGCCTACTTGCGGCGATGCACGATGGCGGCACTCGACAGGTACGCTTCGCTTATCACGTGTTATCACTACACCTGCGTGACGTCACACAATGTGCACCACTTATTACCATGTTAATATTATTCCGCTAACATTTCTTTGTGCAACTTCCATTTATTTATTTATATTGTGTTTCTTTATTTTGTAAAGATCTATACGACAAGAGGAAAGCTGTTTCGTATCTCTTCCATCAAAAAATTTCTTCCTTGACCACTTCAGTTGAATTTCGTGTTGGTTCTACCTATATGGTTTCGTTGAAGGCTCTGCCACTCTGGTCTAGTTGAACCGACCGACGCCGACAGGCCGCTGTATTATTGTTACGCGCGTAGCATGCGCACTAGTTGCGATTGTCAAGCTGTGCGCACTGATTGCTGCCACTTGACTTCGCCGCGCCGCTAATTGTGCCACTTGTGCGCCGAGACACCGACACATTATATCAATGGTCCATATGACTCCAGTAATTCAAGATAATACTCTTTTTTTCATAATCACTGAACATAAAAAACCCATATACAGTGCCACTGCTGGGCAGAGGTCGCCTCTCAGAATGAGCTCCTCTCACAAGCACCATCGACTTCGAGCAACATGGCATCACCGAAGGCGTGGTCGGTTAAATCCATGATATTGTTTAGGCAGTCCGTCGGGTAAAGATACACGAGGGAGCTAATGCTTTGCTCATCTTTTTTTATGGCATAGGGAGACAAACGACGGAACAAGACTTTTTCAGACGTTGGACCGGAAAGGTAATGGTATAAACCAGGGACCGATAAATACCGGTATAATTTAGTAACGTTATGTGCCCAAGGTCGAGATAACGTTATTTTTAAGAAAAACGTTATCAAAAACGATATTTTGCGCACCATTGTTTAAGTATAACGTTATAATTTCGTTCCGTTACCTTTGTCAATTTAACGTTACTAAAAATTGTTATAAAAAATAATAAAGTAAATAATATCGTTATTATTTTTTAAGTTCTACTTTCATCACATAACATACCATCACGCCTGTATTCCCCGAAGGTTAGGCAGAGGTGTACTAAGGTACACCCACAGTTCGCCGGTATGTTTAGGTCCCATGTAATAGGGGGCGAGCCTATTGCCACTAACCGGGCACAATTTCCAAACTCCGAGCTGCTACTGAGAATTTCACCGAAAGACCCAATAACACTTTGCTTGACCTGGGAATCGAACGCAGGACCTCAAGCGTAGCAGTCGCACTTGGGACCACTAGACTAACGAGGCAGTCATTTCATCAAAATTAAAATATCTGCTTTATCTATTTTTTACAACCCATCTCCAGAAACAATTGTTACAGATAAGTATTATGATGTTTCTTCATTACGTTGCAGGCCTTTGATGTTTGTTTCGTTCTGAATTTCATTCTGTTACCCGTATAACGTTATGCAAAATATTGAATTAGCCGAGGTATCGATACTATTATAACGTTATTATATCGTTACGAATTCTGTTATGGATAACATTATAAGTCCCTGGTATAAACATAAACGGCAATCCATGCAGACTGAGGTGTTGTGCGTCTTGACGTTGCTTGCTGTCAATAAATACAACGTCAAGACGCACAACACCTCAGTATGCCCGTCACCATGGATGCTATAATGGGTTCGTAACATCGGGATTTCATTTTGTAAAGTTAGTTAGTCGATAATCTGTAAATTCAGTTTGAAGCGGCGGTAGCCTAATGGCTAGGGCTAGGCTAGGTTTTATTTCAATATCGGTAAATCAATTCGAAATTCCGGAATGCATTCACTACTTTATACGAACTGTATAGTTTTGTATCTATAATTGATTCTGAGGGCATATAAGTGTTAGTTAAGTTGTTATATTTCTGTCACAGGTGAGTCGTATGCTCGCTCGCTCACCACTGTACGTAAGTGACTTCACACTTGTAGGTACTGCCAACAGCCCAAGACTCAATCGACTAAGTGAACTTGCTTTGAGCGGACGTGTTTTATGTTATTTTATTACCATCTTATTCTACATATTTATTTGGTGCAGATAGTTAACCCTGTTTTAAACTCGGTGCCTCTCTGTTTATCTTACGGAGGCGCATGCAGTCGGCGCCATATTGGAAGTTGTATTGCGCGGTGCGCCATCCTGCTCCTGTTCTGGTGAGTGAAGACCATTACACTATTGTGGAATAAAACTAATTGACTGGAGAGGCGATTTGGATGGTGTAATAACTAAAATATCAGAAAATGTCAATAGCATAAAAACCGAGCTTACCTCTATTACCCAGGTTACTTCAGAAATAAAACACGAGTTAAATATTCTACGTTCTGATCATGTTGACCTCGAAAAACAAGAGTGTAACTTGGAGTCCAGGCACCTTACTGTAGCAAAGGATGTGACTAGTCTTCGAGACTCGCTCCAATATACCATGGACCAACAAGTTGAACTCAAGAACCAAATAAAATCAGTTTGCGATCAGACAATACATACTGAGATCTTGAATAATTTGATATCCGGTCTGGAAGCTAAGATCGATTCCCTGGAACAACAGGCTCGGCAGTGCAACGTGAAGATATGTAACGTCCCAGAAAAGCGCAACGAAAATTTGTTGAACCTCATCGACAATATTAGTTCCAGATTCGCATTTTAAGGGATAATTTGTTGAGCGTTTAGCAAAAGGACTTAACACCTACCAACTGGGTTTCACTGGTAACCCAAATCGTGTGTACATGCATGAACACTTGACGCTCAAGAAGAAAGATGTATTTCGCCAATGTAAAGACGCAGCTACCAGAAATAATTTCAAGTACGTTTGGGTCAAGCATGCCACCATCCTTGTGCGTGAGATTGAGTCGGAACCATCCATTGCTATACGATCACTCGAAGACATTGCTAAAATTAAGCCTACCAAACAACCTGCATGTCCTAAAAAATACTAACACTACATATAGTTATATAGTTATGTTCCTTTTATTGTGTTGTTTTTAGAACAAGGCTAATCAACCTATTTGTTTTAAGATAATTAAAGTATACCAGTTTACTCTTATATCAACGGTGCATAAAGTGGTGAACCAAACTTATAATCTTATATGCTATTTTAATATTTATTCTATACAGTCAAGTCTGCTGTTGCACGGTAGTGAGAATATATTTATTTCTATTTTATACCATACACGCGAACACAAACAGAACGTGACTACTAAAGTTATACTATTAAAGTTGTTTTTTTACAGTGTTGGATAACGTAACCATTTATTACCAAAATTGTAGGAGACTTCGGTCTAAGTTGCACACTTTATTTATGAACATTCTAACGTACTGTTACGACATTATTATTTTAACAGAGACATGGTTAATACCCCAAATATTTGATAGCGAATTCATCGATGAGAGGTACACAGTTTACAGATGCGATCGTAATCGTGAAGCCACGAACAAAAAAGATGGTGGTGGAGTTCTTATTGCTGTGTTAAAAAGCCCACGATCTACGAGTGTGACGTTTCAGTCTCCCACATGTTCTCTTGTAGAGAGAACTTTCATTCAGCTTTTTGGTACTGGGAGCAACAAGTATCTTATTTCGGTGGTCTATATTACCCCCAAATCGCCTGAGGACATTATTTACCTTGCTCATTTTGAAATTATACAACAATTAATAGATGAAATTAATTTTAATCACTTTTATTTATTCGGTGATTCCAACCTACCGGATATTGAGTGGCTTCCTACAACAAGTAATGATAGCAACTCGGCACTTACTTGTGACAACGGTAGCCGCGGTGGTTCATCTGCTTGTAGGCATATGAACAATTTTATGGCTCTGCTTAACGCCTCCCAGTTTAATTCTATAAATTCTATAAGAAATTTTAGGGGACGTCTCCTGGATTTGCTTATAAGTAATAATGATTGCTATTCATACGCTCCACCAAGTTTACTAGTGCCGCCTGACAACTACCATCCCCCTTTTTGTACAAATATTTAATGTGAATCGCCTTTACAACCCCTTGGACTTGCGAAAATAATCAAATTGAACTATTATAAAGCGAAATATGATCTCATTAACGAGGAGTTACTCAAAATAGTTTGGCATGAGCTTTTAAGAGGGTTGTCAGCTGAGGAGTGTGTGATTTTATGATATTGTCTTTGGAACTATAAAAGAATACACCCCTAAGTCTAAACCACGCTCCTCTAAATTTGCTGTATGGTTTTCTACTTCTTTAATACGTATGTTCAGACATAAAAACCCCCGACACAAAAATAAACCTGAATCCCTATAAAAAGAAAAAAATAATCTTGAAATTATAACCCTTCGTAAGTAAGTACGTATGAAGTTTTTTGATTAAATTTTCTCTCTAATTAATCGCTCTCTAATTACGTGAATCCTTTCCTTTCCTTTTGCTTCCCGAACGTGAATCGCGTGAATTCAGAATTGATATGGATGGCGCGTACATCGCCGTGACGCGCGGGAGGGCGTAAAGTGGGCGGAGCGTAACATATTCAAGTTTGGCGACCCGAGCGGGCAGACACGCGAGAGCTAGAGAGCGGTCCCCCGACGCGACAAAATTTTGTTTAATTTGTTTAATTTCTTTTATTTTCTTGCGTTTTAATTAGGTATTTTCTTCGTTTAGTTATTCAACTTTAGTACAATTATTTCATAGCTATTAGATATCTTATATCATAGTGTATAGTATTCTACTAGTCAAGCCCTTTCATTTGATACCTTTATTGAGGGAGTAGTGAAAAAATTTAATAAATTCACCATTTCGTGGAGGCCGCCATGTTGGATTTGAAATTTTTCATAGTGTATAGTATTCTACTAGTCAGGCCCTTTCATTTGATACCAATATTGTGGGAGTGGTGAAAAAATATGTAAACCGCCATCTTGTGGCGGCGGCCATCTTGGGCCGATTTTCATCAAACATAGCTAAGAACACTCCCCACTTATTCACCTTTCAAACAAAAAAAACAAAATCAAAATCGGTTCATCCATTCGGGAGCTACGATGCCACAGACACACACACACACACACACACACACACACACACACACACACACACACACACACACACAGACACGTCAAACTTATAACACCCCGTCGTTTTTGCGTCGGGGGTTAAAAATAGGGCATGGGTAAAATGGAAATCATACCACAACATCGCTGATTATGAACAGTTCTCTCTTTATAGGCGCAGATTTGAGATTGCATCCAGGGAGCATTATATATTACAAAACATAAAATACCTATGGAGTTATATCTCGAATCGCAAGGGCAATGATGGTATTCCGTCCATAATTTTTTATAGAAATCAAATATCTAGTAATCCAGACAAGATTTGTGATATGTTTGCAAATTTCTTCCGTTCAGTTTATGAGAGCTCCGCTTTTAACGCTGAGACATGGTTGCCCCCTGAAAAAAGTATTGAGCATCTCACTCATATCACAGATATTAAACTTAGTGCTTAAAAATTCTTTAATTCATTAAAAGCGTTAAATACAACCAAAGGTCCTGGACCAGATAACCTGCCTCCTTACTTCCTCAAAAAGACCGCAACTAGTGTGTACATACTTCTCCATATTATTTTCAATCGGTGTTTGTTGCAAGGCACTTCCAGAAAAATGGTAAACAGCCAACATAACTCGTGTATATAAAACCGGATCAAGACAGGATGTACAAAATTACCGACCTATATCGATTCTCTCTGCCTTGTCGAAGCTTTTCGAAAGACTTGTCTACAATGGGATACATAAGATTTACAAATTATCTTAGAACAACAACATGGATTTATTAAAAAAAGGTCTACAACCACAAATTTGCTTATTTATGCTGATTATTTACTTAACAGCATGGATCAGCAAGTTCAAGTAGATTCAGTTTATACAGACTTCCAGAAGGCTTTCGACAAGGTGGACCACGAATGACTACTAACAAAAATAGCATATAACGGTATCTGCGGTGACTTGCTTCGTTCGTTTTCGTCTTACGTTATAAAAAGAACTCAAAAGGTTGTAATAAGAGGGTTTCACTCTAAAACTGTAAATGTTACCTCTGGCGTGCCCCAAGGATCAATTTTGGGTCCCCTCTTATTTATTCTATTTATAAATGACATTGGTAATTGTTTTAAATACTCATAAATTCTTATTATATGCGGACGACTTGAAAATTTTCAAGTCAGTGAAGAATCATACTGATTGCCAACAGTTGCAAGATGATCTTTTTCAGTCCGTTTTTCAGTCTATTGTGTTAAAAATAAACTTCACTTAAATATCTCGAAATGTTCCACAATTTCATTCACAAAAAATAACCTACAATTACAATTTAAATAAAATAGTCCTAAAAAAATCCGTCCATTAGAGATCTCAGCGTGCTGCTTGACGACAAACTACATCTTGATCAGCAAATTTATAATATAATTAAAAGCGCCTATCGTATGTACGGGTTTGTGATGAGGGCTACAATGGATTTTAAACGTGCTAGTACTTTCATCCATCTTTACAAATCATTGCATTGGTTAGATCCCAGCTGGAATACGCCGTCGTTATATGGAATCCTTATTACAATAAATATGTAGACAGCCTAGAGAAAAAGTCCAACTCAAATTTCTTAGATCAGTGCAATACCGATGTTACCGGAACTTCCCCTCATATAATGATTTACTAAAAAAATTAATGTCATGACTCTTAAGTCCAGACGATTATACCTAGAAACCATATTTCTATATGACGTGTGTAATTGCAGGTACGACTGTGTAGAGATAACTAATAGAGTAAACTACTTTGTTCCTAGAACTGTCATAAGACGAGAGATGCCACTCGTCCACTTTTTGCGGTTTATTTTTATGGGATAGGGGGGCAAGCGGATCACCTGATCGTAAGCGATAACCGCTGCCCATGGACACCCGCAACACCAGAGGAGTCGCAAGTGCGTTGCCCGCCTTTAAAAGAGTTTGGGCCTCCGGTAACCTCAACTCACTCGGCGAAACACAACGCAAGCGTTGTTTCACGTCGGTTTTCTGTGAGGCCGTGGTATCACTCCGGTCAAGCCGGCCCATTCGTGCCGAAGCATGGCTCTCCCACGTGAAAAGATCGGTTTCTTCCTGTCGAACCAATGCTGGAGTTCGCGCACCCCTGCGACGTATTATTCATAATTATAATACACTCTTGGAATTGGACATATTTGCAATGCCGGCTAATAAATTTCGTAATTGTCTTATTAACTATCAAGAGCTTATAAACATGTTTAATTTGCCTATAATTGTTTATTCTTTTTACTTTTTGCTCAAAACTATTTTTCTCTTTTGTATACCGTGGATAACGGTGTGAGTTACATGTTTGTATCATGAATTTATTTTGTTAGTCTATAAGATCTAATGTGTAACTGTTTGTTAGTCATAAAAGAAATGAAATAAGACTCGGCTCTGAACCGCTTACCGTAGTAAGGTACTACGAGGACGCCCATTTGTACATTCAGGGTCATTTGGTCATTCAATAGGGTTTTACTCTATATACCCAAGAAAAAATAAATAATAAATTATTGAGATAGCTTAAAAAAAAGCAGTAGGAATTCTTAGTCCTAGTTCAAAAAAAAAATTGTAATTCAATTCAAAGTATTTAGTTTTTTAACACCAAGAAGTAGTAGCTGCCATGATATTACGTCATACGGCTGTGTAAACTAAAAAGTGTCAATTGTGAACTGATCAGCGTTGTATAGGCTGTATGTACATTTTCATGTAACCTATTGTGAAAGATATTTTAGATATAATGCATATAGGTACTTACATCAAAGTGACCTTCACAAAAGGACAGTTTTTTCAGATCCCGACGCAAAAACGACGGGGTGTTATAAGTTTGACGTGTCTGTGTGTGTGTGTGTCTGTCTTTGGCATCGTAGCTCCCGAATGGATGAACCGATTTAGATTTTGTTTTTTTTGTTTGAAAGGTGAATAAGTCGGGAGTGGGAGTGTGAGTGTGTTTCACACACAGATTTTTTTTTGTGTTTGCAAGGCGGTTTTACTTTTTTTGATAAGGTTTGAAGCGGTAGCCTAATGGCTAGGGCGTCGGACTTGCGATCATGTGGTTGTTGGTTCGAACCCCACCCATTGCACTACCGACGTGAACCCACTCGTAACACAAGCATATAGCTTAGCTCGAGGGGTTAAGCGCGTGATAATTAACTATTAATACGCACATAATCTCGAAAAGTCCTGAATTAATCCTGGGCCCATAACCTGTGGAAATGGTGGTAAGGCAAAAGAATAACTCTCGATGTAAGATATTTTTATTCTCAACTAGCTTCTGCCCGCGACTTCGTCCGCGTAGCGTGATGATATATAGCCTAAAGCCTTCCTCAATAAATGGGCTATCTAACACTGAAAGAATTTTTCAATTCGGTCCAGTAGTTCCTGAGATTAGCGCGTTCAAGCAAACAAACAAACAAACTCTTCAGCTTTATATATTAGTACTAGCTTCTGCCCGCGACGTCGTCCGCGTAGCGTGATGATATATAGCCTATAGCCTTCCTCAATAAATGGGCTATCTAACACTGAAATAATTTTTCAAATCGGACCTGTGGTTCCTGAGATTAGCGCGTTCAAGTAAACAAACAAACAAACTCTTCAGCTTTATATATTAGTATAGATATAGATTAACTCAATAAACTCTCTCAACGTCTCGTGGTACAACAAGGAAGAGGAAACAAAAAACGCTAACATAAAATGGCTACTACCAGTGTAGTTACGTTAAAAAAAACTTAATATTACAATGAGACTTATATTGCCATTCTAATAAGCTAACCCTACGACTCTTAGGAACGGGGCAGCGTGGGTGAAACCGCGAGCGGGTGGCTAGTTAGCATATACCTAAACCTACCTAAACCTACATTTGAAGGAAAATACACACAAAAAAATCTTAGCAACATGTACGGTTTTTGAATTTTGAACGATTTTTGATATTGTTAGGTATAATGTATATTTATATTTCTATTACTAGCTTCTGCCCGTGGCTTCGCTCACTTAAACCTTAAAAACCAACAGTGATGATCTCTTCTTTGTATAGGTCTATACATTAGACAGGTCAAGCAAGAAGTATACCAGTTTTTAAGTTGGAGCCCATCATTTCTAACAGTGATAACAAAATTAAAATCTACTCAGTAGCTTTAAAGATCGCATTTTTGCGTTCAGAGACGTTTATATACCCTAACCCACTTGTTTTTTTTTAATATCTTCAATGTACAGACTTGCAGCATTTCAATTTTCTAATTTATAATAGTAGAGAAGACAAATAATAACGAAGCATTTTTTGATTCATTAGTGACTACAATATGTGTACTGTAACATACAGTTAAAACGAGATCAAACTTTATTACTTTACTTTTTTAAATTATTTGTTAATTCAATACAAGGTGTGATGTTGTTTAAAACGCCACAACCACGGCAATAGCCGGATGTTTGCCATTGCCAAGTAATCTCTGGTCTTCCGAGATGTGTGCGAATGCGGATTGTCGTGCATTAGCGTGAAATCTTAGGCTTAATCTTCGGCTTTGTGGAAATGGGTGAACATAAGGCCTCGTTTGAGCTTTCGTATTGCCATCTACAAAAACGAGCTCGGTTCGTCTGTTCTTCGTAATAGTCGCCCCTTCCTGGACGCATCTCAGGCGTTCAGCATTTCCGGGACGACAATACACTTTTACTCTTCTCGTATCAGGCCTAAATCCAAACGGGGACTCATCGCACGGTAAAGGTTTGTCCCATTGCTCCTGGGTCCATATCAAGTGTTCCCAACACTATTAGTTTCGGCCTAAGAGCCACCAGGCTAACAACAACACCGTTTTAGAATAGTAGCTTTTTCTGTTTTTGAAATCAGCCAGTGTATGTTCCCGAAAACAAAAAGGTTTTAAACCAATCTACTTTAAGAAAAAAATAAAGTATAAATTAGACCTTAGAAAGTACTTAAATTAGAAAGTACTTAAATGGTATAGGTAATAGTCGCCCATTCCGTCAATGACATTATAAAATTAAATAGAGGTAGACACGTTATCTTCCTTCAAAAGTTAAAATTCGTTTGGTAGTCAATCAGCAAAGCAAATCATCAGTAGAGCAAAGCTGTATTGACAGCGTTATTGACAGCAGTAAATATTAATTTTATACAAATATGCAGGTAGAAGCTTAAAAGGTGAAGGAGAACATTGTGAGGCAACTTGCATGCGTGAAAGACCTTGTCGACGGTGTGTGAAGTCTCACTTTTCTCACTCAATCTGAGAGCAGTGCTCAGCAGTGAGAAAGTTAATGATTTCAGAACTATTCTTTGCATTTATTTCTACAGTGCACCGGTTTGCAAATAAACAAAATATAGCACAGCAAGTTACTGATGTTCCCATCACTTTGGAAAAAAACTAACACAAACAGTTTTCGGTGGTTTTCAGACGTCATTGAAGTTGACAGGAATGAAAGTTTTCTAAAACTGTTAAAACTAAACCAAAATGGTAAAATGTGAAAGTATTTTTTGTGCCCAGCCTGTTTATTCAATATTATGAAATTTTGATCGACAATCCTAATTACAGAGAGAGCTGGTTACAGATGATTACTAGGTAATCAACTATTCATTGGTTACGGTTGGTGTTTCATGTTGTAAACATTATAATATTTTTCAAAAATATAAAATTTTAAAATGTGTTATTTGTACCTAATATCCACTCTGCTCAACAACTCTTGAAAATCATTAATCATTGTTTCATGCGACACCTATCACATGTGTCATCTAAGACAACTGCTTCGTGCTTTTTCTTTTAAACTTGTGCTGCCTGTATCTATGATCGCGATCATTAGTAAAGCCCAAAATGTTCAGATATCAACGGTTATAGGTATGGACATTTAGCGCGACTCGATTTTAAATGACATTTTCTATGAACATAACGTATCTAATAGTATTATATCATTGCACTCAGTATTTTTTTTCGCCAGGCAGAAACATTGTTGTGGTTTATTTGAAATGAGATTTGAGCAGGTTGTGTGAAAAAATTTCGCAGATGTCACGTATGAAAAATAATTTCATGTGATTTTACACATGCTATCTGCTAAATGTTCCATTCCTATGGCGAAGTCGGTATTTCGATTTGACAACTACACCTATTCTTAGGCCCACTTGCACCAACTTCTTAAATATGTTTAAAATCGTATTTAAACACAATTTTTCATACAAATTTCGTGTTTAAATACAATTTAAACACATTTAAAAGTTGGTGCAAGATGGCCTTAATATTCTACTTGGCTCACATTTTCACATTAATGTTTGTGATGGGACAATACTTTATTTTGTACTGGCGGCCCGGTACGTGCTTTGCTACGTATAAAGTGAAATAATAAAAAAGAAATGGAACATCAAATTCATTTATTCAAAGAAAAAATATTAATTGCTAGCTATTTTAAAACTTAATCCAAAACATTTGCATAAACAATATTTTTTGTTTTTCCATTTTGAGTTTGAATAAACAAACGGCTGGGGGTACCGACTCTGGAACAGGCAACATAAAGTTGGCCATGTGAAAAACATGATTCCTCCAAATTCACACCACAAACGTGAAGTGTTTGCCCTTGGGCCTTGTTGATGGACATCGCTAATGATAAACGCACAGGATTTTGTAATCGTTTGAACTCAAATAGCATATCGGTTGGAATCATAGCGGAAGTTTGTTTGATACACCTATATCAAACAAACTTCTCCTTTTGATTTAGCAGTTCAAGCAATGCGGTGACATACCAGCCGGTTTCAATGAATTTAAAAATTCAATTTGATAATTCATTGCCTCATCTTGATTCATAACACTGTCAATTGATTTATATATGTCGTGACTACACCTGGTAGTTTCACTTGAATTTGAAAATTAATGGCATTGATATGAATGTTCTTCGGTGCTAAAATGGCGCGTTCTCTCAACCAATAATGATTTCTGTAATTCTGAAAAATATTCGGAAATAAACATTCAATCAATGAAATGCAATCTATCGATGCCGCAATTGTACAAAATTTATTCGGTACAGCGATCAATCATCAATCATATTATCATTTGATTTTAGTGACATAATGTATATTCAGGACCCTAACATTGCCACAGAATCTTTGGTTTCCACTATTAGTTCCATTATACTCAGACACACAAAATCAGCGCACATACCTTCCAAACGAATAATTCTTAAGCCCTGATTACCAATGGACTACTGAAATGTATCCGAAATAGGGATAATATGGCACGTACACTGAAAATGGACCCTGACAATACAACCATTAAAGTCACGTATTTAAGATATCGAAATTTTTGTAATAAGCTTCTCAAAAACTTTAAAACAGCTTACGAAAAAGAACAGTTCCAAAAGGCTAAAAATAACCAATTAGGAGTCTTACCGAGACTGGTGTGAATACTATCCTTCCTAACGAATTATTAAAGTTGTCTCATAGCGAAAAGGCTTCGGTCAATACTGTCAACGAGTTTTTTCCGAATGTGGGCAAGACATTAGCACAAAAAATCCTAAACTGCACGAACAATCTTGAAAGCTGCTGTGATGCGGGGACATGCAACTCACTAGTTCTCCTTCCTACTGATGAAGTGGAAGTCACTAATCTGATACTTGGATTGAGGGCAGATGCTGCTGTGGGCTGGGATGGTATATCACCGAGGCTATTAAAATCTTGTTTACCAGCCCTGGCGCCGGTCATTGTTCACATTTGCAATCGCTCACTTTCAACGGCCTGCTCCCCAAAAGCCTTTAAGAAGGCGATTGTCCATCCCATATTTAAGAGTGGGGATAGACACAGTGTCAATAACTATAGGCCTATCTCAGTTCTGCCTGCAATATCTAAGATACTGGAAAAAAATCTTAACAACAGATTAGTTAACTTTCTTGAGACTTATAAAATTCTTAGTAGCAATCATTATGGTTTTAGAGGTGGCAGATCGACTGAGGATGCAGTTGCTGCCTTGGTAAATGATGTTGTGGCAAATTTGGATAGCAAAATGAACTGTCTCGCTGTCTTTCTAGACCTTTCTAAGGCGTTTGACACTGTGTCTATTCCAATCCTCTTATGCAAGCTTGAAGCCACTGGCATCCGTGGAGATACTCTTAAAATCTTTCAGGACTATCTAAGTGACAGGACTCAGTGCGTAAAAATCAATAACGTTATTAGTGACACCGTAACGATAAATTATGGAGTTCCTCAAGGTTCAATTTTGGGCCCAACTCTTTTCCTAATTTACGTTTATAATCTATGCAATATGTCCATTCCTTTTTGCTCGATATATACTTATGCTGATGATACAGCACTGGTTCTTCACGGAGGAAACTGGCCTGAAGCTATTAAACACGCAGAGAATGCTCTCAGTCAAGTGATGAAATGGCTTTCAGATAATTATCTAACCCTAAATATTGATAAAACAGTCTACTTACCTTTCTCGTTACGCACCAATAATTCTTCTCCCGCTGATGCTATGACACTTAAAGCCCATACTTGCTCCCCTGATATATTCTCTTCACAATGTGACTGTCCTCAAATAACTAAGTCGGAGAATGTTAAATATCTTGGTGTCCATATAGACAGTTCTTTATGCTAGAAGCCCCATATAAATAAACTCACAAGTAGGGTTCGCAAGTGCTTGTTTATTTTTAAAAAACTAAGGTCCTCTGCGGATTGCGAAACTATTAAAACTGTTTATTTTGCGTTGTGCCAATCCATCATCACTTACTGCATCGTTGTATGGGGTGGTGCACCCAAAACTTCCCTCCTTTCTTTAGAGCGAGCACAGTGAGCTGCCCTCAAAGTCATGACATCAAAGCCTATCCGGTACCCTACCACAGCTCTCTACACTGAGTGTCAAGTTCTGACGGTGAGGCAGCTCTTTGTTCTCAGTACCATCCTTCGCAAGCATCCGGCAGTACCCCATGACACAAACACTATTAAAAAACGCAGATACTATAATGAAGAACTAATCTCGCACAACGTAATTACAGTTACTTGTCAAATCAGCTGTACAATAAAATTAATAAAATTTGTAATATTGCGCCCATGTGTCGCAAAAATTTAAAAGCCACTGTGTCAAAATGGTTGTTGACTCTGGACTATAAAGAGACTGAAGACTTAATACGATGTGGATCCACACAAAAACACACACACACAAACACAAACACACACACTACACACACACACACACACACACACACAAGACGAGGCTACAGTAGTAAAGTTTTTTAAATTTTGTTGGTCCATATATTGTATTTCTTATTTTTTTCTTAATGAACATTGTGTTCGTCCTACGAGTACTACTGATATGTTTTGTTAGTGTGCGCGAGAACGCTGGTACCCTAAACACAAGTTAAATCTTAATCTGGGTACCAGAGTTGGTCGTAAATACTATCCTGATTTTGTGACACTGTAAATGTTATTTTTGTACCAAATTAAGAAATAAATCTTTACTTACTTTATTTTACTAATCCGTTGGTATTGTCGATTTGTGTTTTGCCATCACCAATTTCTAACAATTGTTTTGAAAACTAATGGGCAGCTGGATCATTTTGTAGGTGAATACGCATATTAATGTTCCGTGTCAATTTGTACACATCTCCAAAGAACTGATGACTTCAAACAGGCATTTATTTCGTCAGCAGGAGTTGATCGAGGAATGACAGGCAATGTTTGACGAAAATCCCCTGACAGTAATATCAAAGCACCACCAAACAGCTGTTGATTACCACGTAAATCTTGCATTGTTCGATTAAATGCTTTTTAAATCGACGTGCTTCACCCGTATGCACACAATATGTTTTTGCAAATAAAGAAATACCTACATAGGTACATTTAATTCACTTCAACAGTTCAAAACTTACTGTTTGTGTGAATGCGTTTGACAATTTAATTCAAATAAAGCCTGTAAACAATATGAAACTGAGAAAAGCACGCACACATAATATACATAGTACATTTGAACAATTCAAAACTCACCGTTTGTATGAATGCACTCAACAATATGTATAAAAATATAAACACAAAGCAATTATCGCTGTCAATTTGCTTTAATCGAAGCACGTCCAAAATGAAATGACCGCTTGAATGACATAACAACATGCTTGTACTGTCAACACTGAAAAAAGTTTCAATTTGACAGCAAAATCCCCATTAACAAAATGAACCGCCATTTTTGAATTCATTTGATACAAAAAATTTGATAAATAAAGTACCGCTCGACCGATTTTGTGCAAACTTCACATAAACCATCTACTAAATAGTCCGAACAAAGCCTTAACATTTGGTTTGGATAGGTGAGCCCGTTCTTGAGTTAAAAATTACAACGAAAGTGGCATTAATTTTTATAATAGATCTTTACCTATGAAATTGTCGTTCTGCAGTACTGGCCATTTCAAATCAAAATAATTTTTGTTTGGCTAATGTTATGTCTCACTTGGGTATAGGTGGTTTAGAATAAAACACAGAAATTAATCACAACTGCATGCGCAGCACTCCGTTCGCGCCGACGTCTGTCAACGTAATGGCGGGAAACGGGTGTCACATATTTAATTATAATATCAATACACCACAGCTAAGAATTCTAATTTCAAATTAATTTTATTTTAAAAACATGGATTTCTTTTTCTGAAAGTAGTCATTTTTTTAATTGATTAGTGTTACATCTGCAGTAATGCTCACCCCGTTTGGTAAGAAGCTGTGATGAATCACACCGGCGCTAGACCACCAAACAGTGACCATTACTTTTCTAGGGGTAAGTTTTCGTTTAGGGCATTGTTTAGGTGCTGAACCAGGATCCAACCAACTTGCTGAGCGCTTGCGGTTATCAAACAGAATCCATTTTTCATCGCAGGGAACAATGCGGTTCAAAATTCCTTCATTTATGTGTCTGTTGAGCAGTGCAAGGCACGTTTCGACGCGTACTTCGCGCTGGCGATCATTGAGTTCGTGGGGCACCCATTTGTCAAGCTTTTTTACCTTGCCAATTTGACGCAAATGGAACAATATTGTTTTGACGCTAACGTCGAAAGCTGCTGCTAATTCAGTCGATTGTGTATCATCAGCTTCCACAATCGCCTTTAATTCGTCATTGTCGACCAAAGTCTTCGGACGACCGCGAGGTTCATTTTTCGAAATTCCCAGAACGGAAGCGAGCAAACCAATAACAGGTGGTGCGTTGGTTTGTAGTGTTAGCTCCGTAAACGTCGTTGATGTTGCGTGCCGCTTGTGCCGCGTTGCTGCCACGACGGTACTCATATTCCATAATTACTCGAAATTTTAACGTATCCATGATGGCGAAAAAGATTGAAATGCGATGAAAATGTAACACTAATCAATAAACAAATGACTACTTTTGGAAAAAGAATTTCATGTTTTTTAAAATAAAATTAATTTGAAATTAGAATTCTTAGCCAAACAAAAATTATTTTGATTTGAAATGCCCAGTACTGCAGAACGGCAATTTCATAGGTAAAGACCTATTATATAGATAATGTGATTGTGTATAATGTAGTTGGAGTTCCTTGATAACAAATAAACGCTCATACTTTTTACCGCTCATAATTTTTTGTAACTGTAATCACTCCCTGTAAACTAATGTAAAATTTGTGTTTGTTGTTGCAGGTGAGTGCAGCCCCGCGGGCGCCACGTGCATGTCTCTATCATGCTGGACTGCCTCTGGTAAGTCCTGTACTATCCTTCTGACCTGCTGTTTTAATTTCTTTTGCCCACGGCTTCAAACGGTTGGAACGCGTGTCATACCTGTGTGCATAGAGTTCGGTATAATGTACACTCGGCAGTCTAACAGTCGCGAATGGGCCGTAGTAACGAACGAACGGAACGGTGTGATGGTTTTGTAAGCAGCAAGCGTGCGATTTGTGAATATTTGATTGCAATAAGTACAAATACTTAAGATACCTCGAAAATTTAGTTGATTTCCAATTCAGTATATTTCTTTCAATGAACATAATTTTTAGGTTCTTTTTTCGGTTGCCTATGAGAATCACGACTACGCAGATTATAAATGGCACTTATTGCTCTTTTTTACAATATAAAAATTGACTGTGTCTGCGGCGCGGCCCCATAGTAATATTCCATAAGTTATTATGTTGTGGAAGTAGCCATGATAGACCAGTCTCGCGGTTTCTACATCTGAAAGTAGCCTGATTTTTTTAACTGCATAAGGAGCTGAACTCCTGCTGAACTCCTGTCCTGCTAAAGTCCTAGTAGTAGTAGTCCTGTTGAAGTTTTGAGTCTAGTTTGATTCCTAGAAATACAGTTTCCTCAAATAATTCAAGCTTATTTTATACTAGCTTCTGCCCGGTCTTCGTCCGCGTTAGCGTGATGATATATATATATAGGCCTATAGCCTTCCTCAATAAATGGGCTACCTAACACTGAAAGAGATTAGCGCGTTCAAGTAAACAAACAAACAAACAAACTCTTCAGCTTTATATATTAGTGTAGATAGAAGTATAGATTACATCATAAGTTCCACTGTTTATTTTTAGCAAGGTAAATTTTATGCATACAGTTGTCTGCCTATTTAATACTTACTAAGTCATTAACTGTGAACCACTGATGAACCTTAAGAAGAGCGTTATTAACATCGTCATCTTTGGGTAAGCGTCTATCTAGTTTAAAGATACACATTTCAGATACCTACTGACACGTACTGTAAGTTATTTATATAAACCAAATACAAGAACGGACCCAAAACCTGTGGTACACTTATTTTTACTTTCGAATCAGATGATTTAACCACATTTATCTGAACATTCTGAATGCTTTCCTGCTAATACGTCTTTATTAGATTTAAAGAATTAAGTTTAAATCCGTAATACTCTAATTTAAGTAGTAGAGTTTCATGATCTACGCAATCGAAAGCTTTGGATAAGTCACAGAATATGCCCACAACATTGTGACCTTTCCCAAACATAAAAAATGTGCCTTATAAGCTTCACTCCAGCGTCGGTTGATTGGGCCCTTTTGTGAAGCCATATTGCTAATTATGAAAAAGTTATCTACGTTGAAATGTAACGACATTTCTTTTAGCATATTTTTTTCGAAAATGTTACTAAGTACAGGCAAGATGGATAGTGGCATAAAATTTTGAGGATCTTTGTTATCTCCAGTTTTAAACAGAGGTAGGTCATTAGATCTAGGAAGGTCCCCTGGTCACCGCAGTTGTTAAATATTTCGGCCAGTTGGGGTGCTATAATATTAATTATACCACTACAGACTTTTACCGACAAGCTCCACAGATCTTCGGCTTTTATGACCGACTCCGGGCTAAAATGCTTAAAATTTAAAAGTTACAGGACAGACAACTACATTTTGTTTAATTAAGTCAATAGAAAGTAAGGGAGAAGAGCATAAACATTCCGTAGTTTTTATAGGACATTTTATGGGACTGTTTTTCTTTATTCTAAGGTGGCAAGCAAGCATACGGCCCGCCTGATGGTAAGCGGTTACCGTAGCCTATGGACGGTATTATGGCGCGTAGTGTTCCACGCGCGCCCCTCTAAGGCGAAGGGGGGGATTCAAACGCCTCACTCCCCACCTCCACAATCAGCGGACGGGGCCCGCTGCGGCGGGCCGACACCAGTCAGGGGCCGCGGACGAATTTTCTGTTTCCCGTAGCCCCCGACGAAAACGTGCAGGAAGGGACAACGTGTGGTTTTTAGTCGGTAGGTCACCCACTCTGGGTGTAGTCCGACACGCCCCGCCGCCTCCCCGGGCGGTGGAAGTCCATGAGGATTTTCCAGACGCACAAAAACAAAGCCTATGGACGCTTGCAGCACCAATCATTTCAAACTTTTTTTGAAGAACCACATGCTATATAGTTCTTTGGGCAAATCTCGGCGGGCAGCTGATTCTACAACCTGAGTGTGCGTTGGAGTAAATTCCTCTGGAATCGCACAGTATGAGACCAGAGTGGTTCTAAGTTTTTTGGATGAACCACGCCGATGGCGAGAGGTGCGGTGGTAGAAAGGCATCATTTCGAATAATTCTTCAGAACACTGCCCATAATACAAACGATAGAATACACACAGAGAGCACCTGTTAATTAAAATTATGTTCAACTAGTTATTACCCGCGTGGTATTTAAAAAAAAGTAGCCTATGTAACTCCCTGTTACATCGGCTATCTGCCAGTGAAAGTCAAAATCGGTCCAGCCGTTTCAGAGATTAGCCGGAACAAACAGACAGACAAAAATGAAAAAAATGTCGTTTTGGTATATGCAACGCGTATACATCCAAATGTACTTAGTAAAAAGCGGTCATTTTAATATTACAAACAGACACTCCAATTTTATTTATTTGTATAGAGTACTGATTTCTGAAGATTACGCGAACATTAGACCTATTGAAATGAAACAACTGTACGGAATATATCGCGTTATATTAGTACAATACAATACAAATCCCGACGTTTCGGACCCTTCACAGCGTCCATGGTCATGGGCAGATCATGTCTGCTCGTGACCATGGACGCTGTATAATATATAGGTATATACTAATATAACGCGATAATTATAATCCGTAAAGCTGTTTTATTTCAATTTGTAATCAGTAGCCAAAATCACATAGATGATTTTGGTCTATCATCAATAGTCCTTTTTCCAAATATATTTTTTTTGTAACCGCTGGGCCCAATATTGGGCAATTATCTTTGGTGATAATGTTATTATCTTTATATATTTATATAATTCTTCTGTACGTGTGTTGACAGTGAAATCCTCCTAAACAGCTGGACCGATTTGAATGATTTTTTTTTGTGTGTGATCAAGTGGATTCGACGATGGTTTAGATTCACAAATAAGCCCGGCAGATGGCGCTGCAGTCGGTATCTAGGTTATTTAACTTAACATAACATACCATCACGCCTGTATTCCCCGAAGGGTTAGGCAGAGGCGTACTAATGTACACCCACAGTTCGCCGGTATGTTTAGGTCCCATGTAATAGGGGGCGAGCCTATTGCCATTAACCGGGCACAAATTCCTAACTCCGAGCTGCTACTGGGAATTTCATAGAAAAACCCAATTATTACAATATATCCAATTACAGTACAAATTATACCCATTATTACAATATCCGACCTAACATTATCGGTGGCGGTGTATCAATCTATAATCTGAAACATGAACTCTTAACGACAACTTATATCTGTGGAAACAATTATCTATGTATATATTTACACAAGTACGCAATTAATATTGGGGTAGTTTATAGGCTAGGTCACTCAAAATTTAATGATTTTCTATCCACCTATGAGAAACAACTTCTGCAAAAAAGAGGACTATCATTTTCGGTGACACAAATATCGACCTTCTGAGTTCCGACAGTACTACTAAGCGATATACTTCTGTGATAAATGAATCTGGCCATAAACTAATAAACAAAATAGATCCAGAATATTGTACCCGTGAATCAGCAGCCACGAGAACTATTATAGATCACGTTGCTACAAATTTAAAGCATAACAATTTCCACATGGCCATAATCGAGTCATCATTGTCAGATCACGAGAATATCTACTTGGAACTGAAAAGAGTAATACCTCCACATAAACAAAAAATGCAGTACGAGGTCACAGATTATAAGAAACTGTATGAAATGATTGCATTGTCAAACTTTGATGATAACATCAGTGATTATTACATATTAGAGGACTTCATAAAAAAAACCGTTGCCGAAACGAAATTAAAAAAGTACAAAGTATTAAATCAACCACAAAATGAATGGATTAACAGACAAATAATTACTGGGATAAATGAAAGGAATATATTATGGAGCGAACTAAAACAAGACCCCAAAAACAGCAACCTAGAAACAAAATTTAAAGCTAAAAGAGATAATGTAAAAAGCTTAATCAAAAATACAAAAGAGAAATATTTTTATGGAGAATTCAAGAAATGTGCAAAGAAGCCCAAAAAAATGTGGACATTAATTAATACCCTCTCGAATAACAAAATTGTTTCTAGTTGTTCTCCCCCAAAACTAAAAACCAATAATGGTAATATGGCTACAGATCCTATTGAGATAATGCGAAATTTATAATAGTTTCTTTGCAAATATAGGGACTCAATTAGCAAGCCAAATAACATGTACACACATACACAAAAAAAACTTATACACTTTACCCAAACGTAACCAGCACACTGAACATCGTGAACTATCCCAACTGAAACCATGCACAGTTTCTGAGGTGTCTAAAATTATAGATGACTTGGATCCCATTCCGAATACAAGCACAGGAATAGATTGTGTTAGTTAGTACCAAGGCACTGAAATGCATAAAAATCTAATTGTTGAAAAACTAACAGACTGTTTAAACCAACTTTTAACGGACGGAATCTTTCCCGATAATTTAAAAATAGCCAAAGTGATTCCAATTTACAAAGCTGGTACCAAATCAAATCCCGGGATCTATCGACCAGTTTCAGTCCTGCCAATACTATCTAAAATATTAGAAAAGGTAATATATAAGCGGTTAGACGGATACTTGACTGAAATCAATTTTATATACGATCAACAATATGGCTTTCGACCCAAATCTAACACCCTAGGCGCACCTATTGACTTAAGAACTACAATAAAAACAAGGATTGACAAAAAACAAGTAGCACTAGGAATCTTTATTGCTCTTAAGAAAGCGTTTGACACAGTCAGTCACACTCTTCTATTACAAAAATTGGAAAGTATTGGTATAACTGGAACTGCTTACAAGATGCTAAAGTCCTATTTGAATGGTCGACTTCAGGTTGTAAAAATTGGAACCTACCAAAGCAGCTCCAAACCCTTGACATGCGGCGTACCACAAGGTTCTATTTTGGGTCCCCTATTGTTTCTAGTATATATAAACAACATACATCAAGCAGGTTTACAAGGGCGCCTTGCCATTTATGCAGACGATACATGCCTATTTTATTTTGGAAACAACATTAATGATATTACAAAGAATGCGCAAGATGATTTAAATATACTACAAAATTGGTACCAGCACAATCTTTTAACTATTAACGCCTCCAAATGTTCATATATAATTTTTAGTGCAAAACATAAAAAGTTACCTTACTACCCTAATCTGAGCATTAACGGAGAAGTACTGCAAACAACGAATAATGAAAAATACCTTGGATTAACTCTTGACAACAACTTGAACTGGAAAGCTCACCTTCAACATATTATGAAAAATCGATTTCGGAAACAGTTTTTATAACCGTGTTAGTTTTTTTAATCCACTACCTTGACAGAGGGGAATGATCATGAGAGGCGGGTCCTTATAGATAGATAGTCAAAGACCTTGACAGAGGGGAATGATCATGAGAGGCGGGTCCTTTTAGATAGATAGTCAAAGTTCGGAGGATACGGTAGTTAGGTACCTAGTTGAAATATTAGTAATTAATTGATTACTATATAGTATCTCTAAGTAGTCTGTGATTACAAACAAACTTTTCCACCTAAGCGGTAAAAGAAACCCCAGACCTTCAAACCGTACCGTATCTTGGAAATCGTTTTCAATAATTTTTAAAATACGATTTAAATATGTTAATTTATAAATTCTTTTGTCAACACATTTATCTGCAACGGCTTAAGCTATTATTTATCAATCACACCTACTTCATTTTAAATGAAGGTCTTTTGTAGATCTGAAAAATAACAAATAAAATATCTAATAGCACTGGATATCAAAAATAATCAATAATCTTAGTTACGTCATTTCCAAAAATGTTATTTTATTAAATTTTATAAAAATATAGTGATATCATAAATTCATGATATACATATTAAGTGATCTTTAGCAATTATTATAATTTGGTCTTACATTGAACACGAAAATAATATCGATATCGATTCGAAATCGTAAACAAACACTATCACATCATTAATTAAAATGACAAAACAAAAGAGGGACATAGTCTCGCTACACTTTTTAAAATTCGAGTTTTATGCATTATGTCATAATATATATAAGGCCTATAATTGCCAAAAAACGGTAATTCTGCAATAAGACCTATAATTGGAAATCATAAATGGTGACATCCTATTGGATGATATATAATTGAAAATCAAAAAATGACATTTTGATGGATATTTCAAATTTAAATCGTACGCTTATTAGCAGAAGGCTCATATTGTTAGTAAAAAAAATTTGCTAGTCTCGTGGGGAGTGCGGATAGTCTCGTGGGGAGTGCATGCTTGAAATAAACGATTATTTTATAGTCGATTATTGAATCGGTAACGTCCTCGATCTTTATTAATAAATTGTATTATGTGATTTAAATAGAAATAAATGAACTTTAATACTTACATACGGAAAATAACTCCATCTTTATCTAAATAAGATATTAGATATTTTTTTGCATACATTAACTGCACGTATATCGGTATTTACACGGAGCATTTATGATGACCTTACTGAGCGGAAACGATTCTGTTAATGAAAAATCGATTTCGGAAACAGTTTTGATAAACGCGTTAGATTTTTTAATCCACTACCTTGACAGAGGGGAATGATCATGAGAGGCGGGTCCTTATAGATAGATAGTCAGTGACAAAATAATGAATGATTTTGTTTAAGTGAATGAGCAAAAAATCCAAAAAGTCCTTATCTTCACAAAAATAATATTGTTAATGTACAATTTTATCCATAGCATTTTTTTGCTATTTAGCATACTACGTTTTTAATCATGAACCCTGTGCTGACATCAAAATATGAAATATTACAGATGGAATTAACAAGAATTAGAATTAAGAACAATAATAGTTGTAGCTAGGATTTTTGACAAGAAGGGGCAGACATTCCGATGCGGACCACAGTGACGACGTTGTTCCCGAGGTGAACGGCGTAGAAATGAGTGGTGGTTGAAGTCTCAAGGCCAGAAATACTGCTCCAGGACCCGACGGCTTGCATGGCAAAGAGTGGGTCCCGGCCTTGGAGGGGCCAATTCCACTCCGATGGAAAACGGGGAAGCAGATCCTCTGCGAAGCCGGAACGCTATTCTCCGTAGGCATTCCGATCCTAGTGCTGCTCGTCGAGGTGGGCAAGCTAATCGAAAGTCCTTGTGGACTGCCTTGTCGGGCACCTGGTGGGGGTGGGTTTACTCTATCGGGTACAATGATACTGCATCAGATGAACCGAACCAGAGGTTCATAATACATGTGTCGGAATCTGATGACTTTTCAGAGCCATCAGATTCTGACACGTGTATTTCAGAGGAACTACTAATAAATGAATGTTTTGCAGTTGTCGTTTTATTTCTTCATATTCACTTCACACATTCACTTCATATTTAAAATTAAAAAACAAATCAGTACTCGTCAAGGTAAGAATCATTCTTCAATAGTCTTGGCTAAGAGTATTTAGTTCAGTCATTCTTTCATGATTTCCCAACATTATCTAACCACTATCAGTTATCTCTGGTTACTAGGACGCCATATTTGTTTACCAAAAAAGACAAGTTAACTGGGATAGACTGTACAGGTTTTCATGCTAACAAGGATGGTAGAGGAGTATTATTAGCAGTTTCCAACAAATTTAATTCTACCTGGTGCAAAGAAGGTGAGAGTCAACGTGAAGATCTATTTGTGAAAGTAGAAGTTAATCAGCAAAAAAATATATAACTACGTGCTCTAAACTTCCTACCTCCGTTAAATAAAAACGTTCTTGAGCACTTTTTAGATAATTTCAATCGTGTATCTTATAACATGGAAAATGTGTGTCTTATAGGAGACTTCAATATTAGTTGTATCTGTTGTAAGCCTGTCAATGATCAGCGTTCCTCGCGTGCACAGATACTTATTGATTTTATGTCACTAAACAATCTCAGACAACACAACAAGATAACTAACACCAAAAATAAAACGCTGTATTTAATTTTGAGCAATATGACAAGTACGGTTGTTACAGAATCTGCTAATGCCTTAATTAATACTGACCCATATCACCCCCCATTAGAAATAACTATGGAATTTATTGAAAGCCCTTGTTTAAAATCTAACAACAATATCTAAACAACAACTAGGTAATCTATAAAATGTCAAAAATTAAAAAAGTAAAATTACATGATTTTTATTTTTTGTTTGTTTCTATTAAGATAAAATAAAAAAGGAATTTACTTTTATTAATAATTCTTATATTTCACATCTTATTTACGAATTTTTAGTTTGATTTTAAATTAAACCATTTTTATCATTCATTCTTTAAAACATTTTTTCAACATTCATTTAAAACATTCTTTACCAAAATCATTCACTACTCCAACACTATTAGTTGTATTGTGATATCATTATTTCTCTTCGAAATGTCTAGTTACTGAATACAATAATTAAAAGTCGAAGTATAGATTATTAATAGGTACCTACTTAGCTCGTAAAATAAATCACCGTCTTTTATCAGAAATTAACCTAAAAACAACATGCTAATCTCGCTAATTAATATACTAGGTACCTATTTATTTATTTATTTATTTAGATAAGGTTCACCAACAGTTGTCACAGATAAATATAGATAAGTACTTATAAATATTTTGTTTTATGTCTAACTGCACAACCAATTACAGGTAAACACCACATGCAAAATTTACTCTGTATCAACATCTACATATTCTTTACAATTTTAAATACTTATTTAAAAGGACTTAAATTCTAATTATTAATATAATATTTAAGATTAATTATATTATTAAATTAAAAATAAGAAGGAATAGAGAGAGGCCTTTGCCCAGCAGAAGGACAGTACGGGCTAGTAATAATAATATTAATTATTATTTTAATATCTTACGTTTGACATGTCTGGCAAATGCCGATATTGAATCCGAGTGGACGTCAACGAGGTCGCTGTATTCATTTATAAGTTTGCACATGCGGGGTATAGGTGAATTAAAACCAAACACTGTATAGCGAAGAGGTGGAACTAGAGGTGTTATAGGTTTGCGAGGTGGTCTGCGGGGTACTCTGAAATTAAATTTATTTAATAATTGGGGACAATCAATGTTATTATTGAGCAGTTTATAGGCATATCTCAAATCCAAGAGATCCCTTCGGGCTTCCAGGGTACTCATTTTATAGTAGCCTAGTTTATCGAAGTAGGAGAGATACCTAAATTGCCTTCCCTTTGAGTACCCTAGGTGTCGGATAAACCTTTTTTGGACTCTTTCTATTCGTAGCGAGTGAGTTGCGTAGTGAGGTCTCCATACTACACTGCAGTATTCCAGGATGCTTGTTATAAGGCTATTGTAAATAACTAATTTAGTATGTGGGCGTTGAAATACCCTCCCATTGCGAATGACAAATCCGAGCATACGCTGGGATCGACTTATTATGTCCTCAATATGCGGTATAAATGTGAGTTTAGCGTCCAAGATAACTCCCAGATCCCGCACTACATCTACCTCGTTTAAATTTACTCCGTTTATTTGGTACGACGAATTTACTGTTTTGACTTTCCTGCTGAATTTTATGTGGTTACATTTCGAACTATTCAAGGAGATTTTATTGTGAAAGCACCATACAGACAACCGGTCAATATCTTCCTGCATTAGATTTACGTCCTGTTGAGACCTAATGGCTTTTGAGATTTTTAAGTCGTCTGCAAAAAGAAATATGCTAGTATTATGAAAGCATGATGTCACATCGTTTATATATATGTTGAATAATACAGGGCCCAGATGAGAACCTTGGGGGACGCCTGAGGCAATTGCATACTTGTCTGACTGAAACCCATTGACAACCACATAAAACTCCCTATGCAATCGGTTAGTCGCAAACACAATGCCACCTACGAGTCTTCCCTGTTTTGAAATGTTGTGTTAACAATCCGTGGATCGCTGTACTGCGACCGTTTCAAAACCAAGAAATCAGTGCCTAGGTACCTCTACTTGCACATTTTCCTGAAAAATAATACCTACATTAAAGACGTTGTTTCAAAGCAAAGCTAATGTTGGACCGTTTAAGATTGGGGTCAGACAGTGGGGAGGGTACTTATGTACTGTGCGGTGTTGATGTGGCGGGGCGGGGGAGTGGGGACTCGCGCTGTATACGAGTACACGACGTCGTAGATTCGTCGTATTTTCGTTCGTATTGTACATTCATTCAGTGAGTCAGTCAGTCCCGCGCAGGCCGCCCGTTATCATAAGTGTTGCGATGCTCGTTGGAGCAGACGCGCTGTCAGCTGTGTGTCAGAGTTTGTTTGTTTGTCGCGCTCTCGCGCCAGGCTAGTGTTGTTTAGCAGGCTCGCATACGCAGTCAGTACCCGTATTCATGTGATACCTGTCGACCGATGCTGCGCTCCGTTACCACGGGTGGCACAGTCGGCTTGCCGCCGCCGCCTCACGCGAGGTTGTCACTCTTCGACTCCTGCCACCGAAAAATCAGGCTAATCGGCGGCGGGCCCGTCGCTTTCCTCGGAGGTCTTGTCGCGTAAGTAGTAAGCACATAATACCTAAATATGATAGGTTAGGTACTTCACAGATTATTACTTGTTTCCTCCTGATACCTACTTATAATGTTGAACCAGAAGCAGTTTTATTTTACCTACCTACTTTGATTGGAAAACAGGATCCTGTAAAAAATATCTTGTAGGTAGGTGCAGTTTCCAGGTACCTCTATCTAATATGAATACCTACTTAGCGCTAGTTTTATTTTTTAAACTTGTGGTTTTTTCATTTATTTCTTAAAATACGTTACCCCACGCTAGGATTTTCTCCTGTGCATTTCCAAAGTCTAATTATCACATACGTACACCAACATCCAGGTCCGGAATAACTAGGTAGGTAGGTACCTACTTACCTGTAGATCATGCAGTTTGTCCCGCGCGGGGTCGAACCCACGTAGCGTACAAAACACGTAGAGCAATGGTGCCGTCAACCAAATCCTAGGTAGGTAGGTACCTACCTACTTTATATTATAAACGTGAAAGTTTGTGAGGATGTATGGATGTTTTTTACTCTTTCAGGCAAGACCTACTGTAGATATGGATATTAATGGAACTTTAAAAAAGCATAGCGCATACATCAGAATAATACAGGATAATTCATAAAGATATTTTGTAAATTAGCTAAAATACTATAACGATAAGTGTTAAGTAGGTACCTATGTACCTACATAATTCATAAAAAATCTGTCATCTGCGAACTAAATATTTTGGCGTGCGGTACAAAAACTGCTAAGAGTTACACGAATTTAATGTAAGGTGGTAGGTATTGTTTCTCCCAAATAGTTCTACAAATAACCCTCCTCCTTCGGCAGTCGGGTAAAAAGTCCATGACAGTATACATACCTATAGCTGTCGCATTTAAATTGTATAATTCGCTATTTTACATAAGTGATAGCTGTTTCACAAAACAGCTATCACTAAAATCCGTAAAAATAGTTTTTATTTCAGTGTCCAATATTCGCGTAAGTGTCAGAAACCAGCTGAATGACGTTCGACTTCGCCCACATAAAATACATAAATGGGTGCCAAGTTCTCTAGATAATCCTGCTCAGGATTTGAGTTGGTTAGTTTTTACCTACAAACCAAATTTTTAGATGAGTAAAATATGAAAACAATAGCATCGTAGGAAATAACATTGAAGATTAATGTCTAAGTTTGACCGAAGATGCTAAGGCGAAGATTCCCAGTATTTGAAATATTGTCATAGTTTATGTGTGTAATTTTGTATTTGAATATTTACGGTAACATTAAAATCCGCACATTTTGTCCCATGTCCAATAATCCGTGGGCCAAAACTATTAGATATGTCTGTGTGTATGTGTAATACCATGCCTTGGCACCGATAGGCGAAATCGTGGCATTCGTGGCAGGACAATAAAAGAGAAGACGTGACAAATTTCATACTTTTAATGCAGATTGGATCCATTTAGCACAGGAAGAATCAAGATAGATGAAAACATGAGGGGAGGCCTTTTTCCAGCAATGGAATACAAAGCTGAGGCTATTCGTAATAGTAATTGGTAATCAGAAATAATGGACAGTTCTACAATATATTGTATTTTAAAAAGAAAGGTTCTCTTGACCTGACCTAATATTTTGTTGTCGGATTTGCCGGAAAGGATGTGCTTTTAGTTGGAGTAAGTACAGTAATTTACAAGTGCATGAAATTCAAGTAATGCCGACTCAAGTAGGGCACACGATGCTATGCGGCAACTGTATCGCGGCCACTATCGATCACCGGTCGACACTCGCTACTCGCACCACCCACCACGGCACTAGTGGCGCTACCACGGTACGCCATGACACTACTGCTCACCAGTAACAGATTGCACCATGTAGGTTGAACTCACGCACACTCACATCGAAACCAGTACCTACCGGCTAATCATTTATACTGCAATTCAGAAACTTTATTTGGTATTTTATTACTTACCTACCTATTTTAATTCGTGCACTGAAATCTCTCTATGAAGATTCCAGTGCATGTGTAAACAGTGCATGTATAAACGGGACCTACACTGAATGGTTCAGCTTTGATAAGGGTGTTAGACACTCAGAGGATGTGTAGCGTCACCGTGGCTGTTCAACTTATTCATGGACAGTTGTCTGAAAGATTTGAAAGACAGTGAATGTGGTTTAAGAATGACCGTGTTACTTGTCAAATGTCTCCTCTATGCCGATGATCAAGTTATCCTTGCATCGCCGGAGGAGGAGTTACAGGAGGTGGTAACAATTATGGATGGCGCTTTTAGGAATAAGGGTATGAAAGTGAATGTAAGTAAGACGAAAGTTATGGTTTTAGAAAGGGAAGAAATTATGACAGTGTGCAAAGAGTGGAACAAGTAAAAGAGTTTGTATATCTGGGTTCTATGTTCACTAGGGATGGTAAACATGAAAGTGACATTGAAAGGAGAGTGAGTACCGGTAATCAAGCGAATGGGGCGCTACACTTTCATGAATAGCCAAAGAGTGTCCGAAAAGGCACGTCGGTCTATAATTGGGGGTGTGTTGGCGCCGACACTCGTGTATGGTAGTGAAAGTTGGGTATGACAGAAGAGACATGAAAGTAGAATAAATGCCGTAGAGATGAGAGCGTTAGTATGTGTGGGGTAACTGTGAAATATAGAGTGAGAAACAGTGTGATAAGGGAGCGGTGTGGTGTAAAAGAAGGTGTAGTAACAAAGATTGAGAAAGTTATGTTAAGGTAGCAAGCATCGATCGTAGCAAGTGGAAATCTATAGTCTCTGCCTACCCCAATAGTAGACAGGCGTGAAAATATATATGTTTAATTACCCACGACGGAACGGAACGGAGTCTGTCTCTAACGAATGTTACTATTTTCCTCCATAACGGTTTGAACGATTGAGATGGGGTTTACTGTGCAGAGTTTGTAATTCATCAGCGAGTGTTCGTGGATAATGAAAATAATGAAAAAAAAATACAATAAACCGAAACATTATTGTGACAAAGAATTTAGGAATATTAACTATATTCGTATTAGTGCTGTTATTCTACCATATACATAACGACACTGGCTTTATTTGGCGGGCTTCAGTTGCCAATTCTGAAAATTGATTATTTTTCCGTAAAAAGTAAGTCGCCATTGAATTTTGAAGTAGCCTACTGAACTCATTTTACGAGTATGATGTAAATCCTTCATGGTGTAGATACAGTGCGTACAGTTTATTTTAGAAACTAAATATTTTTATAAAATCGTTCAAAAAATAATAAGTCATTACAATTTTTACTTTGTTAGTCAGGTCAGAAGTAACTTAGGTACTTTATGAGTTGAGTTTTCAAAGGAATTCTCTAAAAAGTTTAAAATAAAAGACAAAATTTAAAATTTTGAAAAAACCCACGACTAAAAACCGTACTTGCCTTTCTTCGCCTTATAGTCATGGCCATAGGATTCTTGATTTTAACAACGGTCCACAACATGAGAGTCCAGCCTTCGCTGGGCCCCATCAAAGATCGAGGCCGCCTAGCACCCTACTCGAGACTCGAGAGCACTCGTGTGTCGAACGTGCGCCAGCTACCTGGGCTCCTTGTCTAGTTGGCCGATGGACTCCCCAAGTCAACCGCCCAGAAGCCACAGCTCGCATGCAAAATTATTTAGTTGAATATTTTCTTAAGAAAAGAAAAATTAAGCTCCGTGTTGTACCTAGCTATACTTGTAAATATGTAGTAACAAGATATTACACATAATATTTGGCGGTTATTTTGTCTTCTCTGCTATTATAAAATTGTAAAAAAGTAGATTGTAGATTGAAGATATTTATAAAAAAACAAGTGGGTTAGGGTCATCGACCATAATTATGGTCGATGGTTAGGGTATATAAAAAAATCTCCGAACCCAAAAAATGAGATTTTTAAATTCTTGTCTGTTTGTTACGGGTTGGCGCAAAAACTACTGAATAGATTTTAATTTTGTTATCACTGTTAGAAAGTATGTGCTCCAACTTAAAAACTGGTATACTTCTTATCTCAAATAATTAAACGGAACCTGAGATACAGCTTGACCTCTCTAATGTATAGACACCCATACAAAGAAGAGTTCATCATGGTTGGTTTTTGAGCTTCAAGTGAGCGAAGCCGCGGGTAGAGGCTAGTTAAAACATATAATTAGCCATTACCAGTTTTATTAATTGCCGTGGCTCATTAAACTATGACATCCTCAATGTGGATCTGTCACTTAAGTGGCTACTAAAACTAAAACGTCTTTTAATTATTCGATTTAATTATTATTTAATTGATTCATTATGTAATGTAAATGTGTATTTATGAGATTGGTGACAGGGCGATGGGTTCAATACAAAAATGCAAAAGCAATGAACTAACTCATTTAATGGATCGGTTGCCCAACGAACATCTTTGACAATTGTTAGTGGTAGTCAGAAGCCCAAAAAAAGCCTGACAACCAGTCCATCTTCCGAATATCGGTATGTCTGTCTGATGGCAGTCGCTTCATGTAAAATGCTTATATTGAGCCGTATCATATCTATTATCTATAGTTAGAGTGGAAGCCGACCCCAACATAGTTGGGAGAAGGCTCGGAGGAGTATGAGTATTTAAATCTCCTTAATACTCGATAGCGAGTTAAAATACACATACATAATTATCATAGTTGTGGGTTTGTTTGGTGCCTGTTTATACCTAACTAGCTTCTGCCCGCGACTTCGTGCGCGTAGTGTGATGATATATAGCCTATAGCCTTCCTCAATAAATGGGCTATCTAACACTGAAAGAATTTTTCAAATCGGACCAGTAGTTCCTGAGATTAGCGTGTTCAAGCAAACAAACAAACAAATAAACAAACAAACAAACTCTTCAGCTTTATATATTAGTAAGTATAGATGTGATTATGTGATGCAGCGAAGCAGGCTCGGCGACTGGCAGTACAGTTGTAACGGGACAAGCGCCCGCCCCGACCGCGATACGCACAGTGCGCATCCACAAGCGGTCCCAATAACGCCGACGCTCTCAATATCAGTAGTCCCGCAAAACTGCAGTATCAGGTGTTGTCGGATGACTTTCATCAGTTATACTTAAATAAACTGTGGGCTGTACAACAGTATCTACTTTTCCGTCGTTAACCTCTAGTTCTACCTATAGATGTTCGATTATTTCGCAAATATTAGCTCATCACCGCCAAATTAAATTAAAGGAGACCATTCATATTGGGCCCAACAACGAAAGTAGCCAGTAAAAAAAAGTTTTTAATCAGTTTGGGACATCATTTTAAGCATTTAGTACTATGACACTAAAACTATAGAAACATTATTGTAGCGGCTACATAAGTCCGAAATAAATGTAAACATATCATCCTAGTATGTACATGGAGTTATTTAGTACGTCATTTATTTTTTGCCATGACTGTACTTCGGAACTGTAAACTGTAAACGGAAACCACTTGACACCCCCATGCGATCTATGGGATCTATGTACTGGTTGTTAGGACGCAGGTCGTGACTCTCTGGTGCCAGAAAAATGGCGATCTACTCGTAAAAGGCTATCCTCAAGCCCATATGGGCTTACCGGTATCCAGGTATTTGGCATCTTCAACTTGCGGTATTTCCTCATTGTAGAATTTTTTTACTCTGGTTTGCTTTGATACGCCGTCTGATAGATGGTCCTGAAGGTTTGCTGAAGCCGTTTGGCGGTTATTACTCACTGATAGTAAAGCCGTGTCATCGGCGTATGTGGCAAGAGTAAGATGTACTGTATCAGACCCAGTATACTTCCATGCGGCACCCCTGAGAGGATACAACTTACTTGAGAGCATTCGTTGTTATACTGTATTTCAATGTCTGTAATTGTTATCTTTTTAAGGTGCCAAACAAGCATACGGCCCGCCTTATGATAAGCGGTTACTGTAGCCTATGGACGTTTGCAACACCACTCGTGCGTTGCCGATCCTATAAAATTATTTTCACACATTTCTTTTTGAGAGGGTAAGGTCAAGATCAAGGAGCTGGCAGCATAGAAGACAATAAGTGTGATGCCTAAATACCACCGTCCCCCACACAACGCTTCCTCGCGAAGCTCTGGCTACCTTGCTCACCGTTACGAACATAAAATAGCACTGGGCTATCTGAAGAAGATATCGTTTATCGTTGTTTATTCTTGGCTCATATCAATTAAAGCAAGCCAGGAGTTATTATGCTGAGCACATTAAAGCTGACATACCGGCGAACTGTGGGTGTACATTAGTACGCCTCTGCCTAACCCTTCGGGGAATACAGGCGTGATGGTATGTTCTATGTTAAAGCTGACGGCACATTTACGATAGAGCTAGGAGACGTTCTGCCAGAAGTACACGCAAGGGACCTAGAAGAAAATGTTATCGTTTTTCGAGTAAGAATTCAATCTAACAATTATGTTTATGTGGCTTTGACAGGACCTTGGAAGGTTGAAATGCCGTCAGTCATTATTGCACATTGGAAAGGGACAGCAAAATGTTAGTCACAGGTAATGTGTGTAGTGTGTTTTTTAACCTACGCACGGTATGAATCAAATGCGAGACGTCCCCCATTTATAGAATTGTCCGGTCTCCGGTAACCTCACTTACTCGGCGAAACAGTGTTTGCGGTTTTCTGTGAGGCCGTTGTATCACTCCGGTCGTGCCGGCCCATTCGTGCCGAAGCATGGCTCTCCCACGTGAAAATACCATATAACATTATGGATAGATTGGAGAAGGATACCTTTTCTCTCAAAATGTTCTTTGGGATTCAGGTGAAACCGCGGGCAACAGCTAGTAAATAATAATTTAAAGTGATTGAAGTTTGCGAAGTTGCGAGTGAAGTGGTGGTGCCACTAACTCGCATTCACGCTCCGCTCTACATACCGCAGCTCCGTGTTTCCTATGCCCGTTTCACTTGCTCTTGTACCTTTTGTTATGGTGTAACATTGTTTCGTCAACTCTTGCAAAACGGAAATGATATTAAAAAGGCGAATAAGGTTAATTAGTTAAATTAACAACAACTGTTCAAGACGACTTAGAGAACCTATAGTCCGGGATCCCCCGTTCATTTTTTTATTTGATTACTATCAAGGTAATTTTCCGTGAGTAGCTTCATTTTAATGAGACGCCCAATAATTTCCTGTACAAAACTCTCGATTGTAGTAGGTAACAGGGGTAGCAGGTATAAAATATGTTGATTTGACGATTCTCAAAAATTGATTACTAACTGTTTTTTTTTTTGTTAAATCTGATGATAATTATCTAAATTATTCGAAACAATATTTGTCCTACAAAAATGTATGGTTTAAATCAAAGAGTCTAAGAATCAAAGAGTCCAACATGTATGGATAACGAGGTCATCAAAAATGATTACTAACCAGCTGTTTTTTTGTTTTACTTAGTTAATATTTATATAATTTAACAGTTATATTGTCCTACAAATTGCGTGGTACGTTATCCCGGTCCTACGCTCAGAAATTGATAACACCACAAGACCATTTTTCTCATTACTAACTGTAGGACAAAAATAATAGGTTAGTGTGTTCTCTGCCCAAATGAAACACATTGTTTCATTTGGGCAGAGAACCTACCTACAAGAAAACAGGTATGTATCACAAGTCCGACAAGAATTGTCATTTTTTTTTCCTATTTGTTACAGCGAAAACATATTTTTTTTATAATAATTTTATTTTTAGTAGGTAAACTAGTTAGGTACAAAAATTTGTGTATTTACATACAAACAAAATCCTCAGTTTCATCCGATAAATCTTCGTTATCATTAACATAAATTTTGGACATTGAAATGAAACTACTTTTTACGGATTTTATCGCGGTATATTGATATTATTTAGTTCCCGACGTTTCGGATCCTTTACAGCATCCATGGTCACGGGCAGACTGAGGTGTTGGACGTCTTGATGTTAAAATTACTAACAGCTACCTTACATTTTTGTTAATTATTAGCGATCCGATTCACGCAGAACGAGCTCACCGTATCCTTTGGTCTTGCAGTTTTAGGCTCGGATTTAGATTTTATAGATTCTATAATGGGATTCCAAGCAGCTGGTAAGACCCAACCATCTTCTCTATTGAAATTTGGGTGTTTTTTGATTTCAATAGCCTCACGAATCATCCTGGGTAGGAATCGGTTTTCTTTTGCGAGGACTTGTGGTTTATCAAATCTGATGTAGTGCTGGGTCTTGTCTAGGGTATGTTCACAAACTGCTGACTTTCTGGAACGCCGGTGTTTGACATCGGCAATGTGTTCTTTTACGCGGGTCCCTATGCTTCTTTTAGTTTGGCCTATATATGAGAGTCCGCAATCACAATCAAGCTTGTATACTCCTGCATCTTGAAGAGGGATGTGGCACTTGACAGGTGGTAAGAACTGACTAATCTTCTTCAGCGGCTTGAAGTATGTTTTGATTGAAGCTCGCTTCAAGATATAGCCAATCTTGTCTGTGACTCCTCTAACATATGGCAATACAGCAGGTAGACGCTCAACTGTGGCACGTTTCACGCGGTTTCTGTGACGAGGGCGCGGTATTCGGAGCTTGTTGTCATGCAGCACTTGCTTGACATGTTGAAGCTCTGCAGCCAGGTGTTGCTCATCACAGATCCCACGCGCTCTCTGAAACAAAGATTTACCGACGGTAGATTGAAATTATTGTATTGTATATATTACTAATATAACGCGATATAATCCGTAAGGTTGTTTTATTTCAATATGTCTAATATTCGCGTGAACTTCAGAAATCAAAATGGATAATATAATTATTAAGTTTTCCTGAGAACAGTCGAGCATTGCGATGTGACTGGCTGTAGTAGCAAAATACAGAAAATAAATTGATTTTTAATTTCATGAATTTCAAATAATTATGTATTATAAGCAATCAGAAGTGGTAAAATATAAAAAAAAATAACAAATGGACAAAAATAGTCTAATTTAGTTCAGATTTAAGGACGCTATCACATTTTGAACTTGCTCAAATTTAGGTATCTGATTTGCAACACAACAACATTACGCGCACGCACACATTGAAACCGCTGTCCGCTCGATTTTATACGTAACTTAACTAATCTTGATACATGAAGGTATTATTTTTTTATTTTACTGGTACCTATTGAGTCAAATTAGTAATAAGTTTGCAATCGAATTTGGTAACCATGGAAAACATGATTATCACGCAGATGGTACTTATTAACAAGTACCATCTGCGTGATAATCACGTTTTCAGTATTTTTTGGAGTTTATCAATACTCATTACGTACATAATGTAGGTACCCAAAATAAATGGACTAATTACCATATTCTTAAGAATCTAACGACCATTTTGCTATTACCTACAAGGAAAACCCACGATCCCCATTTTGAAAAGATGTAAGTACTTATGTGCTGACAATTGTTGGATCAATATATATTCAAATATTAGCCTGGGAGTTTATAGTAGATTTTCGTTTTTATATTTAAAAATAATCATTCTCTTATGGATGTATTTTATTTACTGAGACTGGGCACAAGATCAGATTTTTGATAAAAATTAAAACAAAGTAGGTAGTAAACAGTATAATATATTGTATACTTATAGGCAGGATACAAGTTGCAAAAATTATACAGCAGTGTACCGAAATGGAATGATATTTATTTCTGTAAATAGATCTTTTAAAGACACTTTTACGAGTCGATTATTTACTTTTTTTTTATACTAGGTGGCGCCGACATTTTCAATCTGACGATCTCTGAGAAGTGTAGCTACCTATACGGATGAGCTGCTCAAAAAGATAATCAATCTCGATTATTCTTCTGCCTTTTGGCTCATATTCCTTTATCGCGAATTCCTGCTCCTGAAAATAAAATGGCAACATTAGTAGGTAAAGAAATTACGTAGATACAATCGTTGATATAACTTTTTTTTTCTTTTAAAAAGCTTACTGGCAAAGTGGGTCACACATTACTAGTATTCTTGTTAACCCCTCGTGCTAAGCTAAATGCTTGTGTAACGATTGGGTTCACGACGGTAGTGCAATGGGTGGGGTTCGAACCGGCAACCACAGTCCGATGCCCTAGCCATTAGGCTACCGCCGCTTCTAAACACTTTCAAGTGAAATATAATTTTGGTCATCATCACCTACGGAGACATCTAAGCTGCACTCCCTGTTAAATAAAAAAACCTAAGTACTATATTTTCTAATATAAGGTATGGCATAACAAAACTCCAGAGTAGATTTGTTATTTCTGATTACTTACAAAGTCTCATTCCTTTTTTTAATTGCTACGTATGCAGTTTTTTTTGCTCTTTGTCCAAATTTCCGAAGTCCTGGCATAGATATAATAACAAGTATCAATATTTTAGCAATGCCCAACAAAAAAAGCATACTTGGTATCAAAAGTTACAGCCATGCGCCTGTTTCATTTACAAACGCCACACATCACGCACATCAGGTTATACAAAGCTGTAAATTTGGTGATTAAGTTCAATATCGAGTGAAAAAATTCGATTTATGACAAAAACATTACATCTGTCATCTTGAATCAAAAATATGATGGTATATTCATAAACATCACCTCCACAATCAATAACAATATATAGTTTAAAAAAAATAACCCCGCCATTTTGAATTAAAACATGAATGACGTACACACGGCTACAGGTCTGCCTATACAAAACCAGTCTAAGCTGATCTCGCACTTTATAGACTCTCTATGCAATAAGAGGCCAGCGTAAACTGGTTTACGCTGGTTACTTAGTTAGTTTAGTTAACCCCCAAAAATCCCAAAATCGACGATTAGTATATACGGTATCGAATATCTCAAAAATATTTTTTTACGCAATTTTTTTTCCTGTAGATGATAATATCATTATTCATATAAATCTTTATCCGTAATCTACATCCATTATAAATACAACTATGTACCTATTTATTTCTAAAACAAATTTCAATAATTGTACTTACTTCTATTTCGGACCGAAAAAGTATCAACTTCGTCCAACCAGAGTATACAACACGGCACTCTCTTTTTACGTATTATTTTTTTTGACAGCATGCGATACACCCGTCCTTCCACGAGCGCGTTTGAGCGCGGTATGACGAACGGCGAGTAGAAATTGTATGGAGAAATTTGGGAGCGTTTCATTTTTTTCTCATAAATTAAAAACTTATTCATTTGGCTACAAAATTTTTAGCTATTCGTATAGAGGACTATATAAGCAACGTTTTTATATTATTTTTATGTTTATATTTACAGTGGATTTAGCTATACTGGTACCTATTCAGACCCCATTTTTCGATTTTTTTTGCGATTAGTGTGATGGTGAAATCGTATTTGTGTGAAAATTTTGTATAGGGTTATACATTTTTTATGGAATCATTGTGGAGATGAATATGTTATCTTTAATTTGAAACCAAGATATCCTCGCAGTTGTGCTCCTAATTCGTTAAAATGGTACCTGAAAAGCACTGATATTTGTAGAAAATTGTGATAGCGTCCTTAATGCAATTCAATAAGAATTCATCAAATCAACATAATTTCAAACATAAACCGCCGTTAATTTACACACGGCAATAATTATCACAAAATCACAAAAATGACCATAAAACAAGTATGGAATGAATTTACTGCAAGCAGCATCGAAACCAACCACCTTACCGACCGGCGACACAGTCCATGACAAAAAAAGGAGTGCCGGCCTACTTGCTCTTGTAGGCCGGCACTCCTTTTTTTGTCATGGGCTTAGGCTGTTGATTCAGGGAATCTTAACAGCTTAACCGAGCTTGCCTCCATCCAGGAGACTCGAGTGAGCGCTTGCTTTTATAGGCGGTGGTGGGGATCGGTATTGCCTGTTGTAAGTTTGGCTTATAGCTAATAGTATTCAATTGGATTAATGTACCACGCAATTTCTAGGACGATGTGACTGTTAAATTATATAAATATTAACTAAGTAAAAAAAACAGCTGTTTAGTAATAATTTTTAATGACTTCAAAGTAAAAGTCAAGTCAAATGTTTTATTTCAATTAGACTATTAAAAAATGGACGGGAATCCCGGACTACTACTCGTGATTTGTAAAAACAAATACCTAATTTGCGATATTTTACCTCCTCTGCAACTCCATAGAGACATTTGATCGAGATACATATTTACCGGTATTCATAGCATGGACACAATGAAGTTGTAATTAAAAACATTTTTAAAGAACTACACATCTTTTATAATCTATTTTGGTTTGCTGTTTATTCTATCACTTGTTATTTTGTATAATGCGGTTTTACTTTTTGTTAAAATTTATTTGATGCTATAATATAAGTATCAAATATATTATAACAAAAAGTAAATCCTACTTCTAAAACAAAAAATAATCTTATCTAAGTACCTACATATCGTAGTTAAATTGCATAATTCGCCGTTTTACAAAACAAATCTGTTATGTAAAACAGCTGAATGACTTAGCAGATTTACATTAATGGGGACCTTCAACACGCGGAAATGCATGATCGTTTTGAGTTCATCAATATAGCGGATTAATGATTCTTGTTATAACAGCGTGCAATGAAACGTCGGATTGTCCATTTTAATTCCAAAATTATGTGCTAATGACGCTGTATGACATGACATCAACAAAAACTCGTCAAAATTGCCCTAATTTCTTCTATGTAAGTATCCTCAATGGCTACAATTCGGCTATGGCGCCGCGCCGTTTGGTTACAGTTCTTGTCAATATAATTAATATCTTTCATCATGAATTTACCCCGTCTAAACAAAATTTGACTGCAAAAATCAGTGAAAATATGTATAGGTAACTAAATGTCATAGCTTATGTACACAAAACGCTTATTGTAACAGCAAATAAGTTATTCTACAGAACAACTAAACGTGGCTAGCGGTTTTGATAAACGTAGCGATACGTTTAACAAAACCGCTAGCCACGTTTATGATTATGACAATCCAATGGGACTATCCAGGTGGATGTTGTACAGTTGTTTTACATAACAGAGCTGTTTTGGAAAACAGCTAGCGGTTTAAAACAGCGTATTATACAATCCAACATTTGATTCAGAGGTTTTATATTCATCTGAATCCTTTTTTACGCAGGAAATCCTTTTTTTATTTGAAAGAGAATATTCCTGAGATAAACTAATTCAAAATTTTGTGAAAATCTGATCCATGTGTTTTAACAAAATGACAATAACGAATGTTTTCAAGTTGGCAAAACACCACTAAGTATATTTGTTATCGCCTCTTGGGCTATTCTTTGTTACACATATTTATAATGATATATTTAATTTGACGCCTCTATTCAATTTCAGCGATAGCACGAATCAAGCGGGACCTCCCCTCCACGTTGGATCGCGCTTTATGTGTGACGCGCGGTGGTTAACATCGTGTGATCGCAACTCACGTGGTCTCTAAATTTAGAAACACACTACTAACTAGGTACCTATGTGTTGTGTTGCCGCACGTCAGAATCATTTGGGTTTCATAAGAAACAAATTATTACAGTGTGTTGTGCTGCAGTGCTATGTTTCCTGTTCTGACCCGATCGCGCCAGAGCGTTTGTAAACAAAACAAATATATTTTTATCTCTCTCTAATGTATATACGCCCATACAAAGAAGAGATCATCATTGTTTGTTACTGAGCTTCAAGTGAGCGAAGCCGCGGGCAGAGGCTAGTAATGTAATAATATTGTATAGTTTAAAAAAAACCAATACGTCATAAGTTTTCTCAGGTGTCACTCGGAGCGACAACATCGTTCAATGGCTGTGAGACTTATATTTTTCCTATTTATTTTGCTGACTGCTTTTTATAAAGTGTTCCATTTACTTCATTGATTGTTATTTTTTTTATCGATAAAATTAATCTTTGAATAATTTCCACTTATTTTATTAAATGCATTTAGGAATTATTTAAATAGAGTTTTGTGCAAGTGGCCCTTAGTCTTTACACATCGTATTATATAATATATATGTTTAGGTCCCATGTAATAGGGGGCGAGCCTATTGCCATTGCTCTGTTAATGGCAATAGGCTCGCCATTTATTTCAGTCGTGAACGGAGCCTTGAAGTCTGGGTTTTAAACTACATATAAGTTCGCCATTCTTCTTTCAAATCTTACATATAATAAGAATGTAAGTGAGCCGTGTCTGTACATTGCTTATATTTACAAAAAAACTAATTTCGGGGACTCAGAATCGGTAACACAATCCATTTCTATTATTTTTGGAACTTTTGTCTGTCTGTTTGTCTGTCGGTTTGTCTGTCTGTTTGTCTGTCGGTTTGTCTGTCGGTTTGTCTGTATGTTTGACCGCGCATCAAATGATAACTACTGAAGAGATTTGGAGGAAGTGGGCAGGAATTCATAGCCTGTTTCTTGGATTAACATTTAGGCTATTTTTAATTCAAATCGGTTCTCTCTATCAAAAGTTATTAACATTTTAACCATTGAAAACGCTGAATTTTAAAAATAACCATTGAAGTCAATTTTTTTTTTTCAAGTAATTCTGTATTAGACTAGCACGGATCAAACATAATAACAGAATCAAGTAATAAAATTAAAAAATACACTTACACGGACTAAATAAGATAAAACAAGAAAATAAAGCAGATCAATCAGAAACCATTATTGTGACCAGGAATTGATTATTAGTACAGTTATTCTAACTCTACTTACACAGGGAATCACGGGGCATACATAGGATTTATCCAGCAAGCACAAGCCGGTGTAAAAACTAAATATTTGAGTAGGTTATAGAAGTAAACAAAGAATGACAACTTATTTTCTAGCGGACTAACACGACATCGTTATTACCTCAATGAAATTTGATTCGATAACAGGTGTCATTATGAGTTGACAATTTTGACAATTATTGTTTTCTTCTTTAACGCATCCAGCCATATATTAACTTATTTTATAATTTGAAACCTCCATAGTGTAGATACAGTGCGCACACTTTATTTGGGAAAGTAACTAAAGAGTTTCCATTTATTCAAATAATTCTAAGAATATACCACATAAATGTATGTATAATAATAAAAAAAAAATGCAACGTGCGTTAATCTTAATTTACTGACGCCGAAACAGTTATTTGAGATTTTTGTCTATGTAGGTATGTCTGTTTATATTTCCTTGCATCACGTCAATACCACGTGAACAAATTTTTTAAATTAAGTAATTTATAGGTCAGAAATACGATATTCAGAGGTCCATGGCGCTAAGTGTATTACAAATATGGAAAATCAAATTTTTCGAGGTGGTTAGTTGAAACTTGGAGAGGACAACGTCTCTCAGGTCAGCTAGTTTATAATAAAATACACATACGTAGTATACATATCTCAACTATTATAAAATTGTAAAAAAGCTGTGTCTGTACATAACATAACATAAAATACCATCACGCCTGTATTCCCCGAAGGGTTAGGCAGAGGCGTACTAATGTACACCCACAGTTCGCCGGTATGTTTAGGTCCCATGTAATAGGGGGCGAGCCTATTGCCATTAACCGGGCACAAATTCCTAACTCCGAGCTGCTACTGGGAATTTCATAGAAAAACCCAATAACACTTAGCTCGACCTGGGAATCGAACCCAGGACCTCTAGCGTAGCAGTCGCGGTCCGGACCACTTGGCTATTGAGGCAGTTGTCTGTACATGGAAGATATTTAAAAAAAAACAAGTGGGTTAGGGTACATAAACGTCTTCGAACCCAAAATTTGATTTTAAAATTCTTGTCTGTTTGTCTGTTTGTTACGGGTTTCCGCAAAAACTACTGAATAGGTTTTAATTTTGTTATCACTGTTAAAAACTACACTCAAGGGCACATTTAACCGGCCACCTACATTTTGTCGATTTCTTTAAAATTCTTTCGTAATTTAATTAATTGTGTTATAATGCAACATTGGGTGAATCTTTACGACATCAAATGAAACATGTGTAAGTTGTGAAGTGGTTTAATTAAGACAAAAAATGAAAATATGCAGTTTTCATCCCAAAAACAAAAATCAGTAAAATTGTAATTAAAAAAAGTATCCTCTGGCCCTAATGACCTCCTGTAAGCGATTTGAAAACGTCCAGTATGTCTTGGATGTCGCTTTGTGGAATGTTCTCCCACTCCTCAACAGCTGCAGCTTTTAGCTCACTGATGGCCGTAGGAGCTGGTGTACGACTCCGAATCCGTCTTTTTACGTTGTCCCATACATGCTCTATCGGGGTCAGGACTCCGAGCTGGCCATGGTAAACGCTGAATATTGACGGCGTCCAAGTAATCCGTGACAATTCTTGCGGTGTGTGCACGAGCGTTATCGTGCATTAAAACAAAATTATCGCCAATGAATGGCGCAAACGGCATCACATGTGGTTCTAGGACTTCTGTCACATACCTGTGAGCATTAACGCTGCCTCTGTCGAAGACGACCAACTCTGTACGGGCGACGTAACAAATACCACCCCACACCATTATCGAGCCTCCCTCGTAGCCCACTGTTTCAACCACAGCACATTCAGCAAACCTTTCACCGCGACGTCTATACAAACACGCTGGCGTCCATCAGGACCTCGTAAACCGATTCTTGATTCATCAGAGAAGAGAACCGCCTTCCATTGTTCCGAAGTCCAATTTAAATGTTCTCTAGCAAATACAAGTCGCGCTCTTCTGTGAGTTGCGGTCAGTTCTGGGACTCGAGCTGATCAAAATGATCTCATATCCCTCTCTGCTAACCTTCTTCTTATTGTTCTTAGGCTCACACTTACATTTCGTACCTCAAACAAGCAGTTACGAGCCTTAGAAGCCGTTGTGAACCGATTTCGAAGAACGTTCGAGACGATGTAACGGTCATCTCTTTCTGATGTACACCTTCTACGACCTTGCCCTGGCCTCCTTGTGTAGGAACCAGTCTCTCTGTAACGCCGGATAGCATCTTGAATAGTGGTTCGTGGATATCCAAGCATTCGTCCAATCCGACGCTGGCTGAACCCAGCGTCTGCAAGTGCCACAACTCTGGCTGCACCAGCTGCGTCCAGTGGCATTTTTTTTTGCTGTAAATGAGATAACAGCCCTCCAACGCCTCGGTTTTATTCGAATAAATGGTAACGCAACGTTTTAAAACAAATGTAGGATACATTTGTTTTAAAACGTTGCGTTACCATTTCACATTGCGTTACATTTCATTTCACACAGAACGAGAGGCGAGACTGCAAATTTCGACTAAACTGATTATTGTTGAATAAACACCACAAAAGTAAACAAAACGCGGGTATGATTGTTTTTTTATTTCAGATATACCCACTTATGAAGTTACGCCTAGTAGTCAAAGCGTAAGTTAACATAAACAAACGATATGCAATTCGAGATGAGTGGACGGTTAAATGTGCCCCTGAGTGTATATGCTCCAAATTATAAAATGGTATACTTTTTATCTCAAATAATTAAACGGAACCTGAGATACAGCTTGACCTCTCTAATGTATAGAGACCCATACAAAGAAGAGATCATCACTGTTGGTTTTTGAGCTTCTAGCGAGCGAAGCCGTGGGCATAGGCTAGTATGTATATATTTATATATCATACAAATAGTGTAAATATAATATATATAAATATATATATTGTACTTAAGTTCCCTCTTTTGTGTTGCTGGGGACAGATTCGGCAGAAGTGGATAGCATTCTTGGGTCGCTTGACTCGGAAGTGCTTCGGAATGTGATTGCTTACATGTGGATTTCCTTAAATTATCTCGAGATCTTGTTGTTCCCCTTTTTAGCCAGTTGACTAATCTGTTTCGAAACGGGCATATTTCCTGACTCACTAAAACGTTCCATAGTTACGCCTGTGCACAAGGATGGGGACAAGAGCGATGTCAACAATTATCGGCCGATAACAGGGTTGTCATCCATTTCAAAAATAATTGAAAAAATTCTAAGCAAGAGACTAGTTAATTATTTAAATAAATAAAATATTCTTTCTGATACACAATACGGTTTAAGACAGGGTCGCTCGACTCAGGATGCGGTCATTGCATTGACATCTGAAATCACTGTCTAAATCGATAGGGGTTTAAAATGCGTTACGGAGTTTCTAGACCCGAAAAAGGCTTTTAACTCCGTATCTGTCCCAATCCTTGTGCAGAGACTAGAGGCTATAGGGATAAGAAGAAAGGCTCTCCCCCTTTGACAGTTACCTACGAGGTAGGAGACAACAGGTCAAAATAGGTAACAAAATAGTACCTATATATAGTGAGGAGGAAAACATTAATTTCGGTGTCCCGCAGGGGACGGTTCTTAGCCCTTCACTGTTTCTGGTTTACGGGACGGTTCTTAGCCCATCACTGTTTCTGGTTTACATAAATTAACTATGCAACCTACAAAGCAGTGGTGGGAGAATCTTCTCCTATGCGGGCGAAATGGCCATTTTCTACTCTGGGGACACGTGGGAAGCCGTGTGCAATAATGCTGAGCAAGGATTATTTGTATTGGTAGATATATAGCTGAGATAGCTCAGAGCCGATCTGCTAACCCTCCGTGTTCCTAAAACAAATTACATTTGTTTTTCTCCTAGTATAAGGTCTAAGCCAAGCATTAATTTTAGAATTCGAATCCACACGTGTGATCAAAACTGTAATTGTCAGGCCATTAAACAAGTAACGTCCACAAGATACTTGGTGTTATAATTGACGAGTGTTTATCTTGGCATTCGCATATTGAGATTGTTACGTCACAGGTGCGAAAGAATATTATATGGATTTTCAAAAATCTAAGGTATGTGATGCCTCAAAAGACACTCAATACCTTCTATATTGCTCTCATGCAAACAATTATTTCATACTGATTACCAGTCTGAGGAGGTGCCACTAAAATAAAATTCCTTGAGTTAGAAAGAGCCTCTCCTGTTTTCTATATTCATAATTTTCATCACTGTTAAACTTCAAGTGGTCTTATCATCTGTATGCCGATGACTTGCAGTTATATTGTCAAGCTAGGGTAGAAAATTTTTGTGATGCGATCAATAGTCTAAATAGTGACCTAGGGGCCATAAAAAATTGTCGGATATGTTTGGGGTTGCGGTAAACCCTGATAAATGTCAAGCCATCATCGTAGGCAGTCAGCGGAATATCAATAAATTGGTTAGTATCACCTTTCCCCAGATCATGTTTGATGGCTTGGTCATCCCCTTTAGTTCCAGTGTGAAAGATCTTGGTTTGCATATTGACACTTGACACTACCCTTAGCTGGCGAAATCAAGTTGCAAGTGTCAGCCAGAAAGCTACGGGATCGCTTCGCTCTTTATACCGCCTGAAAAATCTGCTCCCATCAAAGACCAAAGCAATGCTTGTTCAGGCTCTAATTTTCCCTTTAATTTACTATGGTGATGTGTGCTACTTTCACCTGAATACAGATCTACTCAATAAACTTGATCGTCTTCTTAATAACTGCATTCGGTTCGTCTTTAATCTTCGCGAATATGATCATGTGTCCGAGTATCGCTCGCTCCTTAAATGGTTGCCTATACGGCAACGTAGAAACATGAGAGCACTGACTACGCTATTCTCTGTACTTTTTTGTTCCAATTCTCCTTCTTACTTAAAGTCTCATTTTCAGTATCTTTCGACCAACCATAGTAAATATTTACGATCTTCAAATAATCGTCTCCTTCAATGTCCCTCTCACCGCTCTGACTTTGTTCACTCTACTTTCTTCGTTCAATCAATCTTACTTTGGAATGCTCTCCCACCTGAAATCAGGATGGCAAACAGTCGGCTTTCTTTTAAAAAAAACCTACGAAAATACCTACATGTTAATACCTTTGCAGATTTATGAACTTGACTGGGATCTGTATTTATTATATATGAATATATTTATGTATATGATATGTATTATTAGTATTAGTATTTAGGTATAGTAAGTATATAATATCATCTATGGTATGTAAATTTATGTATAAAATTATGTTTAATATTTATGAATTTATTATTATTTTATTTATTTATTTATTTCTACAAAAGTACAAATTAAGCATTGCCCCACAAAACTGTGTTATCAGTTTGACTGCGGGATCGTGACAATATCTCTCTATTTTCTAGTGCATCTACTGTTTTTATTATTTTTCTCTGCATCACCCTAAGGTTGTCTGGCAGAAAATGCCTAATGGCATTAAGACCGCCTTTGTACCAACGGTGCAAAAAGTATAATAAATAAAAATAAAATAAAGAGCCGAAAGGTCTCTGATAAACATTATGTGCATTAACTGCACCGATACTCCACAGTCGATTTATATAGAAGCTATACTTCTTGGTTTCATCCCTATATTTACATAGATCTATTCTTTATAACCAGGTCAATCAGGAGAAAAGACGAAAGAATATAGTGGCCTACTCTCTAAGGGTCCGAACCACTTTCGCTCATCATCAGTATGCAACCCAATCAACCTATATTTATAACAAAATAAATGCAAAATTAAGGTAGGTGTAAAATATTTTTAGACGTTAATATAATTATGTAGAAATTGGAAAATATAGACCAATACAATTAGTACGTATTTCTGAGACGTAATGACTCTAGTTCGACGGTTTTATCTTATGTAGAAGAATCGCGCAAGTAACTCGCAAAATTAACATAACATACCACCACGCCTGTATTCACCGTAGGTTTAGGCGGATCTTTTTGTAAGATTATAAAGTAATTTTAGTGAAGGAAAAAATCGACTCGCAGGCAGGATTCAAACCTGCGTCTTCTGGTTAGATACACCAGACACTATGACCACTAAGCCACCGTCCGCGAGTCCCACCCGGCATGTCGAAATTATCTAACTTTGTTTCCTAGGAGCACGAGTCATACTCGTACTTGTCCGATTTATTAATAGTGTGGAAGCATCTCACCTCATGAATCATCCACCACCACAGCAGATGGCGGGCAATATCGGATTCACGGTACCGACTCAAAACCGCACTCTCCTTGCTTTGCTTTATGATGGAGACCATAGAACTCATGATCACAGTCATATCCCGAGAGAACCTGCGGCAATCGGAAACCTACGGACTAGTACATACTATATATTTATAACGGTAATCAGCTAGAGTTTCTTGTTAACCACAACGGAACGGAGACCGTATATGCGTTTGGGGTAAGAGGGTGTTTATTTGTTTGTGTGCCAATGAATGTTGCCTATTATCTCAAGAAACTAAATGATTAGGTGCGAAAAATCCGTTAAATACATAAAAATTTCAACGTAGATGGTCATTACTACATATATGTACACTTCTGGACACATCTATTGGCCCACCTTGTATTTTAAGTTTCGTTTGGTCCTAGCTAATATTTTATATTAGGTCGAGCAAAAAATTTTTATGCAGTTTTGAACCTGGCACATTCACAATTTCATTCAATAGTCTTTTTTTGAATTTCGAACACAGAAAGAAAAGAAACAAAAGACAATTTGGAGCCTGTTTGTTGATATCAAACAATCGAATACTAAGAAACCTTGGTTTTATTGGTTTACTTGGACCTATTCTTGAAAAAGTGATTGATATCTTTGGTTTTGCAACAAACATTACTTATTCTTAACATTAAGGTGAGGTTCTATCAATAATCTATGGATACTTCACCTGAAGTCGCCGCCCAAGCTGTGGCACTTATTCAGGCTGGACACAGCCAAAGAAACGTGAGTGCTCAACTTAATTTAAGTCGATCTGCGGTCCGAAATGTTTATCGGAGGTACCTAGAGACTGGCGGCTTTGTTCGTCGCCAAGGAAGGCCACGATCTCGGGTCACAACTGAAAGGCAGGATCGATTCATCGTGACGACCAGCTTGAGAAATCGTCACCTTACCTCCATTGAGATACAAAACCAACTTCGCGACTTCCACGGAGTATCTGTGAGCGCTCGAACTGTTCGGAGAAGGTTAAAAGAACGCGATATGGTACCACACAAGCCAGTTAATGGGCCCAAACTAACGCGAGCCCACCAAACAGCGCGCCTTCATTTCGCACGCAGTCATTTAAATTGGACACAGCAAGATTGGAGCCGTGTACTCTTTTCTGATGAGTCTAAAATTGTGTTACATAGCAATGATGGAAGGAAGAAGGTCTACCGACGTAAGGGAGAGCGTTTCGCACAATGCTGCTTTGAAGAGAGGGTTGCTTATGGCGGTGGCTCATGGACTGTCTGGGGCGGTATATCCGCGAGCGGCAAAACTCAACTTGAGGTTGTTACAGGACCACGGCTGCCAACATTAAATGCTGAAAGGTACATTTCGTGAGTGCTTAGAACCTCACGTGATACCATACGCGGACTATGTGGGCCCAAATTTCCTTTTTATCCATGATAATGCAAGAGCCCATGCGGCCGGCATTGTCAGGGAATATCTTCGGGATGTGAACATCACAGTTATGGACTGGCCAGCCAGAAGCCCAGACATGAACCCCATGACCCCATGACGATGCAGGAGTTGAAAACTGCCATAGAAGAGGAATGGGAGATGATCCCTGAAAATTTCATAGAGCGGTTGATAAACTCTATGCCTAATCGTATGAGAGCTGTGGTAGATGCCCATGGAGGCAACACGCGTTATTAAATTAAACCTTTATTTGATAAAACATGTTTTTTATTCAAAAATCAATTGCCTTTAACAAGGCGCATATCTGACTTGTTAGGCGTAGCTCCATGTCGTATGGTATTCTGAATTCAAATTTAAAACAATACGATCGAAAAAGATGGTAAAATGTATCAGGTTTAAAACTGCATCAACAGTTTTTGTTCAATCTAGCAATCATATTTCGGTGGGGGCCATCGAGACCTAAACTCTAAGGTGGGCCAATAGATGTGTCCAGAAGTGTATATTATATTGTTATACTTTATTTCAATGTTTGTAAATGTTATCGTTTTAAGGTGGCAAACAAGCATACGGCCCGCCTGATGATAAACGGTTACCATAGCCTATGGATGTTTGCAACACCAGGGGTATCACTCGTGCGTTGTGCTCCTATACAATTCTTTTCACACTCTTTTTGAGAGGGTGGGATAAAGATCAAGGAGCTGGCAGCGTAGAAGACAATAAGTGTAATGGTTAAAAACGCCCCCCCCCCACTACTACAACGCTTCGTCGCGGAGGTCTGGCTTGATCACCGTTAGGAACATAAAATAGCACGGAGCTTTGTGAAGAAGATATCGTTTATCGTCGTTTAGTCTTGGCTCCTATCAATTAAAGCAAGCAAGGAGTTATTATGCTGAGCACATTAAAGCCGACGGCACATCATTTACGTCACGGCGAAAACCTAAAAATTATGTTTATGTGACTTTTGACAGGACATAGGAAGGTCGAAATGCCGTCAGTCACTATTGCACATGCAATATTGGAAAGGGACAGTAAGATGTTAGTCACAGGTAATGTGGGTAGTGTCTATTTTAACCTACGCCCGGTATGAACCAAATGCGAGACGTCCCCCATCTATAGAATTGGAAGATGTAAAGGCAGGCAAAAACATGTGCCTGGTTGGAGGATTCTCCCTTTGGTTGGAGGAGCAACACACCTTGCCCTTCACGGTATTCATAAAATAATTGAAAATAGTATTATGAACATGTTTGCCATTGTTTTATTTGTGAGAATTAGTAACCTGGCACAAGACATGGTATGCACAAAACATGAACTTAAACTCAATCTAAGCGGAAAATCGAACTTAACGTTTTTTTTTAAATGTTATTGTCACACTTATTTCACACTAACTGCCTCATTAGCTAAGTGGTCCTGAGCGCGACTGCTACGCTTGAGGTCCTGGGTTCGATTCCCAGGTCGAGCAGTGTTATTGGGGTTTTCTATGAAATTCCCAGTAGCAGCTCGGAGTTAGGAATTTGTGCCCGGTTAATGGCAATAGGTTCGCCCCCTATTACATGGGACCTAAACATACCGGCGAACTGTGGGTGTACATTAGTACGCCTCTGCCTAACCCTTCGGGGAATACAGGCGTGATGGTATGTTATTGTCACACTTACAGAATTACAGTCATGGCAAAAAAGGAATAACGCACTAAAGAAGTCCATGTACAATCCTACTTGGATGATATTATTATGTTTACATTTATTTCGGACTTATGTAACTGCTAATATAATGGTTCTACCGCTTTGGCAGTACTAAACTATGACAGTACCAAATGCTTAGAATGATGTTCTGAACGGATTAAAAACATACTTTTCCGTTGGCCGGACACATACTTTGCATTTTGGGCCCAACTCTGTATCAGACCTTAATGATCTCTTTTGTCGTGGGTTTTTTTCAAAATTTTTAATTTTGAGTTTTTTTTAAGTATGAAGTTCGTCACTTAATTTGCTTTTTATTGTCTTTACAGGTAAGTTGGTGATCCGATCCACTATCGCTCGTTGGAAGAATGCCTGTTTGTGTGTGAGTTACCGAGTATGGCTTGTAATATTCAACCATTTTCAGGAATTCGGATGAAAAAGGGTAAAAGGATAGTGCACGCTTATGGTGCCCACCTATTTTTTGAAACCCAAACGTGCGTCCTAGGAGGATTATTAACTTATTGATACAATAGTAGTATACGTCGATTTCGTCACACATTCACTAACTCACTATCATCAAAACCTCGAGGGAAGGACCTAAAGTTCTTAAAAGGTGCAATTTAATATGCGGGCTAAAATGATAACAGACAACGAAAAAAAATAAGAAATTTGTAGGGCCACTTGCACCAACTTCTTAAATGTGTTTAAATTGTATTTAAACACAACATTTCTATGAAAAAATGTATTTAAATCAATTTAAATATATTTATGAAGTTGGTGCAAGTGGCCCTAAATCTAAGTAAAAGAGGACGTTTCAACTGTGTACAAATTGTAGAATTGACAACCGTATGTCGGCTTCTTTCTATTACACTAATGGAGGTATTAAAAAGAATAGGACGGATATATTGCATTCAATTTAGGACTCTATCTATTATACCGGAATACTTTTTATTCAGTGCGCAAACTTTGACAATTGAAACTTAAACAACTTTTATTAAACACCAATTTGTTATTTTGATATGTCTTAGTACAAATTATCGAAGTTATCGTTAACGAAAGATGTTTACTTTGAAACTGATTTTATGGTTACTGGGTAAGGCGCGCACGGCAAAGCGCGCGCGCCTTAGTACCTACATCAGCTGTGCGCTCGTTTGAACCGCCCGCGTAGGTATGGCGCGCGGCGACTATCTATCTAATTTCTATGATAGATTTTCAACGTTAATGCAAAGCTTTAAGGTTCATGTTTAATTTGACAAAAAAAATGCCATTACATTGAAAACTTTTATAAGTTATTTGAAAAGTAATTCCGATTTTTCTTTCATACTTAGGCTTAGGACCATCAGAATGCAGAAAATGAATCATTATGATCACGTAATACAGATTAATGTAAGACAAAATTTCCAAACCGCGTACTGGCTCACACCGAAGCGACGAGCTGCATCGTTGGTTCTTGCTCTTGGGTCTCGCTCGAAGAAATCCTTTGATTGGCGGCTAAAATAGTCCTCTCATTAGAGACCGCGGGGTTATGAATCCCATGGGCTCGCATTCGAGGCACACCACAAGAGATACACTCGCACCATTTCGTAAAACTCGCGGTTACTAAACTCTGACATCGTGCGTGACCGGTCACAGTACGAAATACGAAACTCGGGCGGCGGCGGCGCCGGGATCGCGCGGGAGAACGATGACACACGACGTCACAGGTGCGTGCGACGAGCAGACTGCCGGACGGGGGCGCGCTTTTTTTTTTTTTTTTGTGCGTGTGGAAAATCCTCATGGACTTCCGCCGCCCGGGGAGGCGGCGGGGCGTGTCGGACTCCACCCAGAGTGGGTGACCTACCGACTAAAAACCACACGGTGTTCCTTCCTGCACGTTTGCGTCGGGGGCTACGGGAAACAGAGAATTCGTCCGCGGCCCCCGACTGGTGCCGGCCCGCCGCAGCGGGTCCCGTCTGATTGTGTAGGGGGAGAGTGAGGCGTTGGACTCCCCCCCATCGCCTTAGAGGGGCGCGCGTGGAACACTACGCGCCACCGCCTCGGGTCCTATAAGGGGGGCGTGGCGGACGTCCCCGCGTCCGCCACCCCCGGACCCATTTATGGAGGCCGGAAGAGGGCATTGTCGGCCCTCCTCCGACGCCCGGCGCGCCGGCTGCGGATCGGGTTAGTGCTGACACACTCCCTCTCCCGTTCCGCAGCTTCCTTCTGCGAGATGAGGACGGGGGCGCGCTACCCCAACCCCGCTGCTACCCCCGCGGGATTCACCCCCGCTGACACCGGCGGCGGAGTCGGCTGGCGCACGTGCCTATTGTTATTATTGCGAATAGATATGTGTCCATATTTTGCTGATTTCAAGCCGGATAATAATTTAAAAAAAAGTTTTGAACTAATTATGGGAATGTGTTCTATTACTGATACTGAACTACCAACATTTTTTTGCGCACTGCTTAAAAAATATTCCTGTATACTTAATCTGAGGTGTTGCACTTTAATATTTGTAATAATCATTGACAAGTGACAGGATTTCAAATTTTTAATCGAACAGACCCTGAAGAAGTTGTTCATTTTGTTTCCTATACCAAAAAAGAGTGATGATATCAAACGGCTGAGCAGATTTTCTTGAATATGTTTCAAGAAAATCTGCTAAGAACACTATTTGATAAATTTGATTATGGTTAACAAACGTTTCAAACAAAAAAATATATATCAAAATCGGTTCACCTGAATAGGGTGCTAGGAACAGACAGCCACAGATACATACGTTAACCTTAAAACGCCCCTATTTTCTGTCGGGGTTGAAACACTGCGCCATGCCATGGACGCTGTATAGGGTCCGTAGATACGGATAAAATCTATCGTTTTAATGACTAGTAACGAGCGAAAAGTATAGTCTAGTGCAGAGGTTCCTAAACTTTAAAGATAACGGAACACAAACCAACCTTTTATTTTATGGAACCCCATAACAAATGATTACAAATCAACACTGAAATAAGTAGGTATAATATATTTTTTTTTTTTAAGAAATGTGTATTCTAAAATGAATGTGTAACACTATTATTCTTAACTTAAAGTTTTGATGTGGAGAATGAAATTATTTTACTGTTTTATGAATAATTGTATTATAGTTCGGTATTATGTCCGACAATTGTATGTGTATATCTGGGGTAGCATCCAATCTTGACCTGTATTTGTTTTTTGTATAAACGTACGCTGAAAAGCCTGTTTCACAACGATACGTTGTGACGAATGGGAGCAATGTTAAGATAGGCTATTTCAGGGTATTCTCTCCTAACACCAACTCGAAACTTATTCAGAGATACAGCTTCAAATATGTGTTTTAAACTTTGAAGATCTATGAATGTTACATAATCCAGGACGGTCAGCACCGCTGGTTGGACTTTTTATAATAAATGGATTTTGTACCCATTCAATATCAATATAATTTTCAGGAAAGTAATCGGACAAAAATTTCAGGAGACTTACCAAATGTTCAGATGTAATAGTTTTCATTTCATTTGGTAATTCCAACGCGTTTTCTTGTAGAAAGTTATACACAAGCAGAAAACATTCAGTGTTGTCCTTCTCCACACATGACAGGCAATCCAGAAATTTACTTTTGAATGTATCTGAAAATATCTGAATTGCTATAAATATAGTTGATGATTTTCCCTGCCAAAGTGTAGCTAACTACCAAATTTTTACATAAAAGTAATGAGTACTTCTCATCACATATTTTGCGCTATTTCAAAATAATGATGTCAATACTAGAAACAAGAACAAGCTAATATTACCAATGACTAGGCTCCAAAAAGTCAGTAATTCATTTAAGTGTCAAAGTATTCGTTTCTACAACAAAATCCCAAGCCACATTCAAAATTTAAGCATCAACAAATTTAAATCTCATATTAAAAATAGACTATGCAAAAAAGGTTTTTATAAAGTGATAGACTATTTGAACGATAAAAATGCTTGGGATTGTGCCGCTCTGATGAACCCGGCTATTACTATGCTAGTCAGACACTGTGATATAATGACATTATTTTGATTATTGACATTATTTTGTATTGACATTATTTTGATCATTGACATTATTTTGATTATAAAGATTTTCTTGTTATTAGTGGACTGAATTTTGACATTTATGAATTTTATTAATATTTTGTTGTGACATTACAATTTATACTGACATTTATTTTGACATCTAAGTCTATTCTAGTCATTTTTCTTTTGTAAATGTGAGTACCATGTAGGCTTGATTTTATTATACCAGTTTTTATAGTCTGGAGGCTTTGAGAATTTCATACGACCTACACGAATGTCCTCTACTGATCTGGTATTGTCGTGCGACGGGTCGTTGAACACGATGACTGATGCATACTTGCCGTCAGTTAGGACTGGTCTACTCAAAGCTGCTATGGTTCTTTCCTCAAAAGGCCATTTCAGACATTGCCCTGCATTGTCCCACTCACATTATTTGCATTATTTTATGTCTGGACTCGAAAACTCTGGAAAGAGACCATGATTCTCTGAGTTTGTTTCGGCGTTTCTTCTCAGAGGTCGTCATTTAGGAAATGCCGAAGCCATCTAGCTATAAAAAAAAACAAAACATTGACTTGTAAAAGTGTCTCTAATGATCTACTTACAGAAATAAATATCATTTCATTTCATCATTTCATTTCATTTAATATTTATTTTGTAACCGCGGTATTATTTAATAGCTAATAATAAATAATAATAGAGGAACCCTGATGACTATTCTACGGAACCCAGTTTGGGAATCCCTGGTCTATTGAAACAACACGTATTGACGGTGAGTATTAGTCGCAGCAGTGAAGTAACGGCACTGTCCTTGTTCAACAGTTTTGCAAGAGCCTCTGTGCCCCAGCCGCTTGCAATCAACACTTGCAATGTATGTATGTTGCCCAACGCGCCACGCGGTCATTATTTCGCGCTAATTTTCGTCATTGATTACGTCAGTGCCGTCTAGCGTAATAATGATTATAGGCGCGTGTTTTGTTATAAAACTGCTTTTGTTTTCTAATAAGATCAACATCAACATTTTGCAGTATCTAGATAGGCACTGTCTACGAGTACATATTTTTTTTAATAAATACGCCGCCGCCACCACGCACAGTTTTTAAGGCATATTACTGAGTACAGTATCTACATCTACATTCTCGCTCGCTAGCGTACATTCGTTAGTAATGTGTCACTTTCCACCCTTGGTGAACAATCTACTACTATCTGGTAGGTGGACTGGATAGCTCGTAACTACTTGGTTCTGTGTGACATAGCCGTGCAATGTGCTGGACAGTGCAGTGGGGTCAGGTGTGTGGGAAGTGGGTCGCAATGTTGCAACCAACGATAGTAATACAACGCAGAGACGCGCGGCACCGGCACGGTGGCGCGTCTCCCCGGTATATTGCTATTGTGTGCTCTGCTGCCTATTACAGGTACCTACTTCTACTGGTCTCCATTGTCGCAAGCTACTACTACTATTTGTCGCTTTGATGGTGTGCGTTTTTTACGACAGAGTTTATTTATTATCTAGAAATGACATCGGGTTCTCAAATAATGTGAATCCTCGTTTAATATTGTCGAATTCGGTCAAACTTGGACATGTGTGTGTGTCCATGGAGTTTCTTGCCGGATCTTCTCCATAGGATCAACCTTTTGGAACCGTGCAACTAGAATCATAACCAACGTTTCATAAACGTAAAACCTTATTTGAAATAAAAATACATTTGATTTGATTTTGATACGACTAATGCCGCCATTACAATACCTTACCTAATTATGCATTACGCGGCATGGGCTGGGAAGCTAGCCGAATCGCTTTTATAAGTAACTAGCGACCCGCCCGCGGTTTCACCCGCGCTGCCCCGTCCCTAAGTGTCGTAGCGTGATGTTAAATAGCTTAAAACCTTCCTCTTGAATCAATCTATCTATTTAAAAAAACGCATCAAAATCCGTTGCGTAGTTTTAAAGATCTAAGCATACATAGGGACAGACAGCGGGAAGCGACTTTGTTTTATAATATGTAGTGATTTTCAATGCCGGGGCAAAGATAAATTCCTGAGGTAATTAGAGATGTACAATGAATTAATTTTCAATCATGACTTCTGGCAGAGGCAGTTTACAATTAACTGTAAGTATTGTGAAAACTCACGATTTACAAATATTAATTGTCAATCGACTACTGACAGCTAAAACCATACATAACAAATAATATTAGGGGTTAGAGTATGAAATTGCCGATTTGTACCTACTGAAAAGTTGATTTTTTTTTATTTAACATACTTATTCATTTAATTGAAATAATTACCATTATTATCTATAAATTGCTGCCATTTAATTGGAAGGTCATTTATGCATCTGCCATAGAACTCTGGTGATCTAGATTCGACAAACTGTGTGAAAGCGTTTTGTACTGCCTCCTGGGAAGAAAACTTTTATCACGCAGAAAATTGTCCAAACCACGAAAAATATGGTAGTCCGTTGGAGCAAGGTCTGCGGCGTTTGACCTGGGGTCAGCTATTGCATTTTTCGCTTACGGTTATCGTAAAGTGTGGATACACTTCGTCACGTGTCACGTTTCGATCCATATTCCTTCATTGCTGTATCGATTCAACAAGGCAACAAAAGTTTCAACACACGTTTCTTTCTGCAGATCAGTCAAATCATGAGGCACCTATTTTTCATATTTTTTTATTTTATTGATTTGACGCAAATGCGTCAATATTGTTAGTAAGTTAACGTTAAACCATGCCGCTAATTCCTGGGTAGTTTGGCTCGGATCAGATTCAACCATATTTCAATCTTTCAATTCATTTGAATTATTTATTATTATTTATATTATTATTCACCTGTGTGGGCGGTCTTCCACGTGGTTCGTTCTTCAAATCAAAGTTCCCATCACGAACGCGTTTAAACCAAAATCGCACGGTGCGTTCATTAGCAGTCCCATCTCCAAACGCAACATTGATATTGCGAGCTTTTCTGCCGCGTTAGGCTCAACTCACACCGAAAGAGCGGCGAAGGGCAGCGAAGCACAGCGACCCGCTCGGTAGAGAAGGCAATTCGCCGGAATTCCCGCGGCGCCGCGGGTATCCGCGCGACTCGTTCGCGTTTCTCATGCAATAATAAGTATTATAGTAATGAAAATAAAGTTAAAATTCATATGACACTGAAACTGCGCTCCGCTTCGCTGCGCTTCGACGCTCTTTCGGTCTGAGTTGAACCTTAGTTACGCGTCGGAACTCGTATTCAAAAATCACTCGAATTTTCGAAGTATCCATCTTTCTTGTCTAAGCTGAATAAAAAAAAACAACTGAAAGTCGATAATCCAATGTTGCACATTTTTTAAAAGAAGAATTTCGTAGGTACCATGTGAAAAAAGGTTCACTTAAAAATTTCAAACCATGAAGGTTCTATGTCAATTTGAAGTACCTATTACAATAAAACGGCAATTTCATACTTTAACCCCTATTATCACATTTCTAAAAATATACCATCTGGCATGTATCCCCTGAAGGGTTAGGCCAAGAAGGTGTACTTATGTACACTAAGTATACATAGCTCACCGATATGTTTTGTTATCCATTTTGGGTCTGATTTCTGTTTATTCCTCATAATTATTCTGCCATGCTAAAACTGATTGTATTGGCTTATAATTAAAGGAATAAAGAGATGGCGCTGCCCGGTATTTATTCCGAAACAATATAGATATTGTCTTTTCGTAACTTTTAAATATCCATTCGCTTAAGGCTGTAATAATAACGTATTTATGTGAAATGATAATTAAAAAGAAAATTTCCTATAAATAAATGATAAAGAGGCGTACCGTACTGACGCAACTACGAGACGTCCTACTGGTTTTGGGCATTGTGCTTTTCGTCTCGGTTGATTATATTGGTCCACTTCAGAAGCACACATAAATGCTAAGGGGTTGACGTCACAGCCCTCACGCTCCTCAGAGGCGCCCACTAGGTTACGCAGGCAGGAGGAACAACAGGTGTCCACCCTGCCCCACCCCCACGACATTTGGTGCCCAGACAATGACGACATCCGCTGTACTGTATGCCTCGCTCCACTCATGTAATATTGATGTTGGTCTTACCACAATTATGTTTATACTGAACTTGGTTAAATCGCCCTAGCCTCCATGTTATCATTAATCCATCAAGTAACAAATTTCGAGCACAATACAATCTATTGTTCTTGTTCTCCGGGGTCCTTGTGCGCCTTGTTAAATTAATTCATTAGGCAACTATGTAACTAAGTACGTCTTTACTTTGGACTGATGCGAGGTGTTCGTAGGTTCAAAACAGAACAGCATCTCCACACCGGTTACCGGTAAAATGCTGTGTACTTCTTTAGGTGACGAATTCACCATACATAATATTATATTAATGTTCCTTCATTAAGTTGTCTTGAAATAGTGGATAAGTCGTTGGAGTACCTACCTATCAAATAAATAAATAAATTAGGTTGCTTGTCAGCTTACCCTGTTTTACCCGACTACGAAAAAGGAGGGCCTGATGATTTTATCAGTATGTACTGTATGTACATAATATAATTTATGAATGAATGTGGCTATCCGATCCTATTTCAAAAACTATTCAACAGTCATACATAAGCTATGAATTTATGAGTAACTCCAAGCGGCGGCTACCGTAAAAGGCTAGTGAGCCAACATAAGATGGATTTTATTATTAAACTAGCTTCCGCCCGCGAATTCCTCCGCATGGAATAGTTACGTAGTCTTACCGTGATGATATATGCCAATAGCCTTCCTCAATAAATGGGCTATCTAACACTGAAAGAATCTGTCAAATCGGACCAGTAGTTCCTGAGATTAGCGCGTTCAAGCAAAAAAACAAACTCTTCAGCTTTATATATTGAAGTATACATAGAGAAATAAGTAAATAAATTATGGGAGAGAGAATGCCGAATTTCCCATACAAACGATAAACCAAAAGAAATCGTAATACAAAATCATAAACAAAGTGTCTTATTAACCTTTTCGACGCCTATCTATATAATACGCGATGTGTCCTCCAGCGCCACGCTACAAATGTATAACGTATCTATAGTAAAACGTAGGGATGGGATTAATGTCCTATCGACAAATAATACTATAAGTTGAAATTAATGTTTATTCACCAATTTACGAAGCTAAATAAAAACTGATACCGTATTTTCATATTTTGTTTTATTTCGTAAAAAATATGAAAACCTGGATATATTTCCCATAATAAAAGAAAAGAATTGTAAATTTATTAGACGTGTGTTCTAGAAGGCACATCCCTATTTTTCTCCAAATGTAATCCTTCTACTTCATATCAAGTCGTTGGCGCTCGAGGCACGTCAAAATCCTTTCTGATATAAGGATGTCTAGATGTCGATGTCTATGGTATTTTTCTTTTTTCTCACTGTGGTCGAGTCACACGTGCAAAACCTCAACCGATTAATGCATAATTTATTTCGTTTACTTACAACAAATAGAACCAAATACAATCAATAGAAGCTAGAAACGTGGTTTTCTACGTGTTTTTTTTTAAATTAAAATGGAGGGTAAGTGACTTTTTTACGCAGATGTTACAGATCTTTTTTTTTTAATGGTAGGTATAGGTGTCGCAAAATACTAGCAATGATTTTTCTTGTTTATATCAAATTCTGATTCAGACTCCACACCTGGTAAAACTCGCAATAATTCGTCATATTCATCGTCACTCATTTTTTTGTAAGAACACGTGCGCCAACGCAAGATATAAACATTGCACTACACTAAAATGCACAAAGTCACTATGACCTTGAAACCCGTCCGCTTATGACGTCACAGATTTAATTCTATACAAGTTCGTGGCGTTGTGCGCACTGACAACTAGCCACTTTGTAAGGATGGGTTTTTCAAACGGTGTTTCACTATCGACAATGATTAGAAAACCTATTTATTCTTGATACAAAATAAAAGGTCAAAATATTTTATACTATTATTACTTCTAATCAAGTAGTGGCGCTGAGGGCACGAAAATCAAGAACTTGTATACAAGTGATTGGCGTTCAAAAGGTTAATATTAGGGGTTAAAGTATGAAATTGCCGATTTGTACTAGAAAATTGAATTACGAATTGAAAGAGTCGGGGCTGTTTCTCTGCTAGTTTTGCTATCATTGTTCGGCGTTCCGCATAGTAGACATCTGCCGTTATTGCTTGACTAGATCGCAGAAAGCTATAGTGAATAACACCATGCTGAGACCACCAAACAGTTACCATTACCTTTTTATTGGTAAGCTTCGCTTTAGGACACTGTTGCGGCATTTGACCTGGGGTCAGCTATTGCATTTTTCGCTTACGGTTATCGTAAAGTGTGGATACACTTTTCGTCACGTGTCACGTTTCGATCCATATTCCTTCATTGCTGTATCGATTCAACAAGGCAACACAAGTTTCAACACACGTTTCTTTCTGCAGATCAGTCAAATCATGAGGCACCAATTTTTCATATTTTTTTGATTGACGCAAATGAGTCAATATTGTTGGTAAGGTAACGTTAAACCATGCCGCTAATTCCTGGGTAGTTTGGCTCGGATTGACTTCCACCATCTCTTTCGATTCATTGTTATTCACAGTAAAAAGTAGTCAAATCTAACCTACTTTAAGATCTCACATTTTTAAATAACAGCAATTCTTATAGGTATCCAATAAAGCAAAGAAATAGAGTATAATACTTGTTCATAATGTTATTTTGTTTCTATAAATACATTTGCATTTTGCATAGAACTTGGCACTCATTTAGATCTCCATTCTTTTTGCCACGAAGCCCACAGCCAAGCATAATTTTTGTATTGAACTTGGCTCTCCTTTTTTACATATAATTTGTTGGTGGAATTACTCTTTAATCTGTTACTAGCCAGTCAACCCATAATTATCGTCTCTACAGTACCACGTGAAAAAAGTTTCACTCAAATATTTCAAACCATGAAGGTTCTATGTCAATTCGAAGTACCTATTACAATAAAACGGTAATTTCATAGTTTAACATGTGCTTTAACCCCTAATTATTGGCATGGCAATACCATTAATCTAGGTTCCTGCTCTACCATTTCGTCCAAAATACTTAATTAAATTCTTGATAACTTTTTACCAAGTTTGGAACGATTTTCCGGTGGTATATTTCCAGTGAAGTACTAGTAGACGACAACATCTCAATCTGAATAATAACATCATTTGTTTTACTTTTATCGCGTTGTATTACTTTTATTTATTTCTCGACGTTTCGGATCCTTTACAGCATCCATGGTCACGATAAAATCCGTAAAAAATCGTTTTATTTCAATCCTTTACTAATATATAAAGCTGAAGAGTTTGTTTGTTTGTTTGCTTGAACGCGCTAAACTCAGGAACTACTGGTTCGATTTGAAAAATTCTTTCAGTGTTAGATAGCTCATTTATTGAGGAAGGCTATAGGCTATATATCATCACGCTAAGACCAATAGGAGCGGAGCATCAATGAAGAATGTTTCAAAATCGGGGATTTTTCCTTTTGAGAGCTTCCGATGCATGCGCTGCGTAAACGATTAAAGTTTCGCAAGAATCATATATATGACAGAATTGTTCCTCTTTAAAAGTTCTAAAAAAAAGTCCGCGACAGCATACATATGTCCATCTTTTAAGGTTGGCTCACAACCTTTTGTATACTAACTTTGTTCTAAAATTTGTATTTTTTCCTTTTGAGGGCTTCCGATGCGTGCGCTGCGTAAACGGTTAAAGTTTCGCAAAAATCATATATGATGAGATAGTCCATTTATTGAGGAAGGCTATAGGCTATCATCCCGCTAAGACTAACTAACTATTCCACGCGGACGAAGTCGAGGGCGGAAGCTAGTAGACGACAGCATCTCAATCTGAATAATAACATCATTTGCAATAAAACTATTTTTACGGATTTTATCGCGTTGTATTACTTTTATTTAATTCCCGACGTTTCGGATCCTTTACAGCATCCATGGTCACGATAAAATCCGTAAAAAATCGTTTTATTTCAATGTCTATATTCGCGTAAGTGTCAGAAACCAGTAAATAACAGCATTTGATAAAATATTGTTAGGATAAATTATTGTCAGGTACGATTCATTTTGGTATTACATCATTGTGGGCAATTCAAGCTCCGCCGGACCCATAATTAAATGCGTCAGCAGTGTCTCCACAATGATTTCGGTCGACAGCGATGTGGATGTCCTGCACGTAGAAGGTGCTCACACGCTACGATAGTTCAGTGATATTGATGCATTTGCTTTCCTTAAAAATGCATACAAGGGCGCTTGTTTAACAATTCTGCGCAATATGAACCGGACGCATGCAGACGCAGGACAACGATCACATGCAATTTTGCTTTTTCTTCGTTAGGTTGTTAGTTTCATTGTGTTTGTATGTAACCTTGTGGCGCGTGAACGCCAGCCACCGGCACCGGCGCGCTCCGTCCCGAGCTAGAACGTGTACGTGTACAAACAGATGTCTGACCTTGACGTTCGCTGGCGTCACTCGCGCGGTCACGCCGCCCCTCAGATATTAGCGCTCGCACCCAAATCGATACTGTATATAATATTATGTACTTAGCTCATGGTGCCTTGAAGTAGCACATAGCTGATTAAATTTTTCGTTATATATCACTATCACTACATAGTAAGTTTAAAATAAAATCGTTACCCGCTGTCTGTCTGTCCCCATGTATGCTTAGATCTTTAAAACTACGCAACGGATTTTGATGCGGTTTTTTAATATATAGAGTAATTCAAGAGGAAGATTTATATATATTATACATTAGAAACACTGAATTTTTTGCGCTTACATTGCAAACACTGGCTGAACCATACGAGATAGATCAAAATAATATACTACAGTATTATATTAATAAGGTCTACAAAAAAGTCCGCGATGGTATATATGTCACGGTAAGAGTGAATAATTGTAACATAACATACCATCACGCCTGTATTCCCCGAAGGGTTAGGCAGAGGCGTACTAATGTACACCCACAGTTCGCCGGTATGTTTAGGTCCCATGTAATAGGGGGCGAGCCTATTGCCATTAACCGGGCACAAATTCCTAACTCCGAGCTGCTACTGGGAATTTCATAGAAAAACCCAATAACACTTTGCTCGACCTGGGAATCGAACCCAGGACCTCTAGCGTAGCAGTCGCGGTCAGGACCACTTGGCTATTGATTTATTGATTATCTATTATTATTAATAATTACCGAAAGTCGAGGTTAAAGTGATAAATTAATCACATTTGTCGTTTTTATTAATAATTTAACCCTAGTAGTGATAAATGTAATAAGAGGCCAAGAGAGAGCCGCCGTATTTCAAAATTTAAAGTTCGCCGCAAAATTCTAAATACAGATATCGGTTATGTTAGGTTAGAACTGTGACCACACAACGCAGGAGCCGAGCGAGCGAAGCGAGCGGTTTACCGTAACATATATATATGTTACGGTAAATCTGATTAATTGAAAATTATTAATATTTTTACAAAATTATTAATAATAACCACATGTTTTGGTAAATGTGAATAAACGATCGAAATTTATTACTTTTAGTGGTAATTATTAATAATTGAATGATGATGAAGTCGAAGATATGTATGACGACATATCTAGAGCGTTACACAACACCACAAAGGCTCACTTCAACGTTGTTATGGGGGACTTCAATGCCAAAGTGGGAGTCCAAAGCTGCAACGAATCCAGAATAGGACCTCATGGTTATGGATGTTGGAATCACAGGGGGCAAATGCTTGTCAACTTCTTAGAGAAGGAGGGGCTCTTCTTAATGAACTCGTTCTTTAAGAAGAAGCCTCAAAGAAAGTGGACATGGCAAAGCCCCGATACTGTGACAAAAAATGAGATTGACTTCATCATGACGGATACGAGGCATATATTCAGGGATGTTTCCGTGATCAACAGGTTTAATACCGGATCTGATCACCGACTCGTCCGAGGCTCCCTGAATATCAATATAAAGCTCGAAAGAAACCGTCTGATGATGTCCACGCTCCGACCTAATCCACTCCATATCATGAGAGGCAGTGTTGGCTCTACGACAGCTTAAAAATGGAAAAGCCCCCGGTGAGGATGGAATTACTTCAGAACTCCTGAAGGTAGGAAGAGCCCCTGTAGTCCGGGAGCTACGAAAACTATTTAATTCCATCATTCACCGTGGGAGAACTCCAAAGGCGTGGCATGGGGGTGTGGTGGTTCTGTTTTTTAAGAAGGGAGACAAAGCTCTTCTTAAGAATTACAGACCCATTTCTCTTCTAAGTCACGTCTATAAGTTGTTCTCTAGAGTCATCACGAATCGTCTCGCTTGGAGACGCCTCCAGAACAGGCCGGGTTTCGCACGGGTTATGGCACCATAGACCACATTCACACAGTGAGGCAGATTATACAGAAGCCCGAGGAGTATAATCGGCCCCTGTGCCTAGCGTTTGTGGACTATGAGAAAGCCTTTGACTCAGTGGAAACCTGGGCTGTTCTGGAATCCTTACAGCGGTGCCAAGTGGATTGCCGTTACATCGAGGTGCTGAGATCTCTCTACGAATCAGCCTTTATGGACCAACAGTCTAAACCTATCCAACTGCGCAGAGGCGTGAGACAGGGGGACATCATATCCCCAAAATTGTTCACGAGCGCATTGGAAGATTTGTTTAAGACATTGGACTGGAAAGGTAAGGGCATAAACATAAACGGCGATTATATCTCGCACTTACGATTCGCAGACGACATAGTCCTAATGGCGGAGTCGCTAGAGGAGCTGCAACAAATGCTGGACAGCCTAGCATCAGCCTCGCAAAGCGTAGGTCTCAACATGAATTTGGATAAAACCAAAGTCATAGGTAAATCTCATTTTTGGGATTCAGAAACCCACTTGTTTTTTTTTTAAATATCTTCTATGTACAATTTTATAATAGTAGAGACATGCGTTATTAGGGATCCGTACCCAAAGGATACAAACAGAACCTTGCTGTCATTCATGTTTACGTGTGGAGCTTACAGTCTTCAAATGTTCACAGTTTATGCATCTTGTTGACAAAAGTCTTGTTGAAGGCCATATCTACACACTGTCAAATAATATTTTTATATTTGAATGTTTTTAAGGGAGCCCCCGTACTGCTAAAAGGGACGTGATTGTGACGCAAACTTGATTTAGCGTCAAATGTAATAATTTGGCACATAACCTAAAACCGCGCATTTCGACACGCGCTTGGTCGGTTTTTTTACTTAATATGTTCTTAAAAATTGCACCTGTAAAATAACATATTGAACTTGGTAGGAAAAGTCACATTCCGTCTTATTATTTTGGAACTGTATAAAATAATGTTTAAAAGAATTAGAAAGAAAGAAAGAAAATACTTTTTATTTAAGTACGTCGACATGCGCACGGAAAATTAGGTATGTATTTGTATAATACGACGATATAGTAATACAAACATGATATAAAACATCACTCCTGGAAAATAAATCGCTCGCGCTCCCATAAAATAGAAAATATTTGACTCCATAGCTTTGTGCCAGGTTCTATACTGTGATGACGCGATAGAGCGGAGCGATAGATCCCGATAATAGGAACGTACGATGACAAAATTACAGTGTAGGAAACCAGTACACTTGCGGTAAACTTCAGACGCGCGTAGTTATTTTGCACGTAGATTTGTTGATGTTGATTGTTGTAGACTGTGCGAGCGTCCGCGTTGCGCTCCGGGTGAACGCTCTCACCGCTACAGTTAGGTGCTGTGCAACTCTGCCAATTCTATGTGGTTAAGTATCATAGTATTTATATCGGTTGTCCTAATTCTTAAGCAATGTTTTTATTTCAATCGTTATTCATTCAACGTTTTATTTAATGTGACTAAATGTAGGTCGGAAATGGAAGTAGGCCAACAAAATACTTATTGTTTGTAGTGGATATGCGTGTTTTTTATTTAACGCTTACCAACATATTTTTCCTTAGCGATGCAGCAAAGAAAAAACTAGTTAAACTAGTTTTAAATAAAAGTAACGTGGGCCGGTTACAATTATGTTACACCTATAGGACCTTGAACTTATACGTGACACACCTGAGTTGTTACACAAATAACACATCTTTCAGTTGCGTCATGCATCATTATATCTTCGTTTTTGCCCACGCAATCTAAGTAAAAAAAATCAGTAGCCAGTGCCACCTTCTCTCGTCATCTTCGCGACCAAAATAATAGCCTACCTGGTTATGTAACCTTACGTTTCAAATTGAAGTCCAGGAATATCCGTAGATGACTTCTGAATCGCAACTTTAGTTACTATGGTGGTTAGGAATTCAAAACCCGCAATAGAACATACGTTACGGTCTACTTGTTTTGGCTCAATTCATACATAGTTAGTACGGTCTGTGCTTTGGATTTACGTATTTTGCAAGGAGTTTCTATCCTAATCAGCTTTGTTTCATCGGTTTGTATCGGTTTGCGTTTTATATTTTTATTCTTGATAGTTTCGCTGTATACTTAGGTAGGTGGCTTATTTTTGTTTTATTGGCGGACTGTGATTATCTATTTAAAATTTCATTCTATCTCTTTCTCGCGTGCGGGCCGTAGGAGTGTGGTATGAGAGAGGGGGGATTGCGCAGGCGCACCCGCGCACGCAGTGCCGAGCGTTCTCGTCGAGTGCATAGGTAGAGGTAGCTGCTTAGAATATAGTTTATCGAGCGAGCCGCGCAGTGCGGACGGCGAGGTCGAGCCGCGAGCGTTGTGTTGTGTTCAGTCATCGTACTCATCGTTGTGATGTGCCACGCAGTAGTGCTCGGTGTGTTGTTCTCACTGCCGTCTTACTTGTACTCGGCTGTGCCATTCAGGTGAGCTTCGTGTTGTCACCGGAAAATCATAGCACTCGGAATGTGAATGTCTTTCCAATGAGTGTTTCGTGTGTGTGTGTTCGTTCTTATTATCTTACACGCCTACTACGTAGCTTGTTACAAATTCAGTTCGATTAAGAGATAACTCAATCCGTCAATGTCAATTGTACCTACCTAGTAAATGTAGAAGTAATACATTTCACAAATAATGAATAGTCAGCCCATAACGTATTACTCATCGTGATGTACCACTTTCGCGTCCGGTTAATGATTATATAGAGTCACTGTGTACGGCTACGGAACGCTTACGATTCAACGCATATAATATTGCGGTCACGAGCGATGGCCACGGCATGGCTGCGGGCCCCGACATTGCGCCAGGCGGCTGTGGCGGCGGCGTCATGGGGCGCGCGCGCACTCGGAGCGACCGCCGGCGCCGGCCAGCCCTGCCTGATTCCTGACAAGCGCGTTACGTAACGCGCTCGCGGTCTGGCCGACCCGACCATGGAGACTTGCCTGGAGGTTCTCATGTTTTGGCTCTCCGTGTTCGTCGACACCATATTGGGGAAGTTAGTATAGTGTACAGATTGTCTCTCTCATTGTTCCGTTAATTAATGCCTTCATATTTTCGCTATCTCTACGTAGGTAGGTACCTGGTACATGGTTGCGTCACTATTATTCAATCCGTAGTTGCGCTTAAATACGATTTCGTCTTCTATGTAGGTACTGCGGCTTCAGGTCTCTAGACCCTTAAATTCGAATTTAGTTAAACACAAAATTGTGGGCTGATAGAATTGGCAACAAATCATGATAGAATTGGGAATATTACCAATTCATGATACACTGGTAAGGTAAACATTATTATAAACTGGTTCATCCGACTGTCTACATTATTATAAATTTATTTAAGTATAAAAATTTCTTCACACTGAGATAATAGTGGTAGATTGTTAGGTGATAGATATGTAATAGAGTCAATCTTTACGCAAAATTTCCGCATTATATTATAATTATATAATAATTGGCTTCAAAACAATATAAGTACTAACACTGAATGCTAACAAGACTAATTACCTACTTATATACACTTCTCCATGCGCAAGCCTCATCTGAACATGACCCCACCTCTGTACGTACATCAATGTGAAAACCATTCAGTCAACTTGTGTGATTGCCCTACTATCCTCAAAACTTGCAACACAAAATATCTCGGGGTTATTATTGACGATACACTGTTTTAGACAACATATAGACAGTCTAGTTTAAAGATTGCGTAAATTAATATATGTATTTAAAAAACTCCGGACAATCGCAGATTCAAAAGTAATCACACAAGTTTATCTGGCCCTATGTCAATCTGTCATTAATTATTGTATCACTGCATGGGGCGGAGCACAAAAAACCTATATGCTTCCTCTTGAACGAGCTCACAGAGCTGTTTTAAAAGTAGCCAATTTCCACCCCTTTTTCTTTCCCACATACCTATCTCTTATATAAATCCTGCAACGTGCTGACTGTTCGTCAACTTTTCATAAAGCACTTAATATCATATTAAAACAACACACCATGCTTACGTATAATGCTGACATTACTAAAAAGAGACGGTATGATATAGTCTGCACTTCTAATTCAACTTCAAAATATGTATTTATAAGTAGATTTTTTACATTCTTAGGACCATTTTAATATAACAGATTAAATAAAGAACTAAATATTTATAATTTAAATTATTATAGCTGTAAAAAATGTTTAAGTCAATATTTACAAAGCATTTCTTGAACAAACTGAAGATTTGCTCATAGTTTGTAAATAAATCTTTAATTTACTCTAAATTATAATTGATATACTTTGTTCTAAATTATCCTTATGTTAAATATGCTACCTTTTTAAAAAAAAACGTTTATTTTAATTGTTATTTGTAACTTGCACTTCGTAGCTTGAAACACAGGTTCAACCTAGTTCAGGCAAAAATATAGTATGTAAAGGCTTCTTCTAATTGTAAAATTTGTACCTATTGAAAATGTATTGTTATTTTTTCAAAATAAACAATTTTATTTATTTATATTCATTTATGTACCCAAATAGATCTTCTAAAGACATATTTTAACTAACATGACGACGGCATTTCCAAAGAACACCTAAATAAACTCTGAGAATCATGGTGTCTTGGTAATCTTGGTAAAGTCAAGACAGTAAGTAGTATAGTACGTAGTAGCAGTATTCACATTCACATTGTGAGTGTTACGATGTAGGGCAATATTTGAATATCTAATATATGAATATGATCTAAATAATGGCTAAGCTACTGTTCAGTACTGTTAGAACAGTAGCTTAGCCATTATTTAGATCATATCAGATCAGCAAGACATTTGGGTAGAAAACATCATGAACTGACCACCACGCCTGTAGGTATTCCCCGAAGGGTTAAATATGTTTAACTCCTTCAACAGATTTAGCTTAAATACGTTTAAGAGGCCGTCCTAAAAATTCACTCGATCGAGTTTAGGTAAATTCTATGTTTGTGTGCGCTTTTCACGCACACATGGCTGCAGATCGAGCGTACGAGCCTATAAACAATTTTGATCCTTTTATTATTAAATTAATTTTCTAGTTTTATTCTAGTTAGTTTTATTTGTATTTTCAATTTCGTTTTTAATTTAGTATATTTTTATACATACAATATTCAATAAACATCAAAATATAAAACTTTAAAGGCGGAAATTGGGATGAAATTTGTAATTTTTGTAGCTACTACTACAGGCGTGATGGTATGTTATAATAGCTACTAAATTACCAAGCATTGCGCTGTCTAAATTTGAATGCTTGAATTGCCGGCAAAAACATAATACCATAATAAATCGTAATCCAATAAATTGTGTTTTACTTACGGTATAACTTGGTATTACGTTTGTATTAGAAATTCGGTGGCCGACTCTTGAAAGCTATAGGTATTATACTTAATGTCGCAATCACACGTAGTCGCAGTCATAAGTACCTCGAACATAACATACCATCACGCCTGTATTCCCCGAAGGGTTAGGCAGAGGCGTACACTAATGTACACCCACACTTCGCCGTTATGTTTAGGTCCCATGTAATAGGGGGTGAGCCTATTGCCATTAACGGGGCACAAATTTCAAATTCCGAGCTCCTACTGAGAATTTACTACGCTTTTTAAAATTAATATCATTTTCGTAATCAGCACAATGAGAAACTTGTACTATCCATACTTCCTACAAAAAAATACCAGACCATATTATATGATAGGGCTTTTCTAGAAATTAGAAGTTATAAAATAATCAACGTATCAAGTTGTGTTAATCGCAGTATAATTTGGGAAAATATTTACGTCGAACAAGCGCACGCATGTGACACAAAGCGATACGTCCTCTCGCTGGGAAGGCCCAATCATGACTGGCGCGATTGGTTTTTTTTTTTTTTGGAAATGGACATTAGCTGTTGATTCAGGGAATCTTAACAGCGTAACCGAACTTGGTGGCGAGGCACCGAATGCCTCCAGCCAGGAGCAACTTAAAATTAAGCAACAGCAGCTAAGGGCGTCCCCTGCGGGACACGGGCCTCGGCTTAGGGCGTTGCTGGGGGGGCAGCTAGGGACGGCTGGATCTGGTTTAAATTATTATTAGGGACTAATTTAAAGCTACTGGCTCGGCGCGGGCCGGCTCGAGCAAGGGTCGGGGGGGGTGGCGCGATTGGCTTTGCGCGCTCGATATTATAGCACAATTATAGGTCTTTTCATCTTTGATTTACTAAATAATAATTTTTTTTAAAAGTATTTTTTGATCCTATTAGAGGGATAACTGAAGATTATAAAGTAATTTAAAAAATAATCAAAACGTCTTTCTAAAAAATAGAAAAAAATACATATTTGTCTGCAATTTTCACGAAAAATTACGTTACGTAAATATCTTTTTCCTGCTATATTTTGTATGAAACTTGAAAAAAGTGCTTCCGCTAGTGCCAAGTAGAGCATATGCGGGGTTTTATAGCATTTTTTTAATATTCAGTAATACTAATATTTTCTTGTAAACCGACCATCAAACGTCACTCGAAACGCGTTTTTTGGGAAAAGGAGTTGTCAATAAAAGGGATTTACCATTAATATAGAAGTAATTTGAAAAATCCATTCAATGTCATGTCATATTAAATTTTTTTTTTTTTTTTATAAATCTTATGGCGTAGACGCTAAGACTTTTAGCATAATTCTGTTTTGTATCTAATTTTTTATATTTATTATATTTATTGTATGTATCTAAGGATACCTAGCTGTCCGATACCCGTGTAGTCGCTCAAGGGCCTAGCAGAATACCAGCGCTGCGTCATTTATTGCTATGATGTGGCATATGCTGAGCTATGGTCCTTTTTTGTTCTCACAAAACAGTATATTAAAAAATTGTTATTGTCATATTTTGTATTTTTCCTTTTTTATTTTATTTATAACGTGTTCTTTTGTACCGCTCAAAATGTGAGAACAAAATAAACACGTTTCTTTCTTTCTTTCTTCTTTCTATTTCCGCTAGTGCCCGGTTTAAGAACAGTTCTTTTCAAATAATTAATAACTTTATATAAATTCTTTGTAGGTTTCTCACAATCGGTCATCAAAAATTACTAAAATCCGTCAAATTTTAGGACGGCCCCTTAAGGTTGTCTTGCACCGGTCTGTCTGAAGACGATTTAGTTAAATGAATTTAACGATGGATCATCTCTTTTCCGAGTAAGTCATGTCGGTTTTCGGTTTTTCATGATTGTAACTTAATTTATTTCAAAAGAGTGTCAACTTTTTGTAGGGTCTACTCCATTTAGTGTTAGTATACGATGAAGGATGTATGTTCCTGTTTCGCGTAAAGGTCATGTGATAGCACTTTCTGGCATTAAATGTCATCATATTTAGTTGACACCATTCATTTATTGAGTCTAAATACTCCTGAAGAAGTGCGATGTCAGAATCTGCTTTGATCTCTATACAGTTTTAAATCGTCTGCAAACATTGAACATTTGCAGCACGTCTAACTGAATGAACAATGTCGTTCAATGAGAATCGATTCTAGGTGAGATCCCTGGGGTACCCAAGAAGTGGAAGGATACAGCGGTGATATATAACCACTTATAATCAACCATTCCTTGCCTCCGTTTTCCAGATATGATGCAAACCATGTCATTAGTCGGGCAGATATGACACTGTTCGAGCTTCATAATTAATTAGGTATTGATTGTGATGGTCGACTTCGTAGAAGGCACTACTAAAGTTAGGTACTACACCTAATAGTTATATTTTGGTGCAAGTAGCAAGTTTGTAAGGAAGATTTGGTGCGCGAGTTAAACTCGCACTTGTCCGGTTTTAATTTTTATTTCACAAAATCTTACGTTAAACTAGAATACAATTAATTGACAATTACGTTGACGGTATCTTCAACAAAATATTTTTTTAAAGTGAGGTTTGCAACTTTGAGACGCACCGCTCGTCACGCTCAGATACATTGCATCCTTTTTGGGTAGCATTACACAGAACATTATGTGGCATACGTTACTAATTGATATTGTGTGACTAGATGCAGGGAGCTAACAGCTTGCATGTTGCGATTCCAGGAAGGCGCGGCGCAAAGAGCGCGAGGGTGAACCGGCGGGTGACCCCAAACTTTACCTGCAAGAGGCGCTGCTGGAGCGCAAGCTGCCGGAGCTTGATATGCGCCAGCTAGTAGACCTACCCCTGGGACTCGACTACAACGAGTGGCTCGCCTCACACAGTGAGTATCCAGGTTACTAATTATTGTTCAATTAGGACTACCTACAGCTTACTAGAAGCGACATTTTTTTCACCACACGTCTCACACTTTTTTTATTGACCGGGTTGGAAATGCTTTATGCACTATCCACCACTACAGGGAGAGCGGTGGGGTGTGTCGGATCGCTCTGAAAAGAGAGATCTACCGCCTAAGACCAACCTCGGCGTTTCTTGACTCAAGTTATCAATACATAACTTATTGCTTCACTCAGGGAGGCCTATGTGGCTTTTGCCGACTCATAGGAGCATCTCGAATTAACAGACAAAAAGTACCTACACTGAGACCCGAAACAAATGAAAAGATAGAAAGAAAAAGTGAAAATATTCGTGGACCACAGAAACATTTTCCTTTTGTGTTGTAAATGAGAACTGTTCCTATCCACGAACAGTGGCGGCTCGTGAAATTTTTTCTTGGGTGTTCAGAAAAAAATGGGGCCCTTGAAAAAATATACTTCAACTTGCTAATCTGTGCGTTATATTGGTAGGTATCTTCTTCTGGTTGGCTAACTGGTTCGTTCATTAAATTTTATGATAGATTTTCGATACCTACCCGGAATCTAGTACCTATCTACCTACTGTACGAATATCTTGTCGCCCGAAAAGCGCCCGATAGATGCCAATGCACTTCACATAACATATTATGAAATCAAGACTGCGCATGTTTCTTGATTTCTTCACTTTCATTGAAAGGTGCGCTAAATCATCAACACCCGTTTTAATCCATGCAGACTCACCTCCACCGCCGCCGGAACCAAACACAAGACACGGGAAACAAAACAATTTGTTGGTTTTTTCACAACCACACAACCACGGGGTTTTGATATGTAGGTATAGGTATTGTTCAGGTTTAAAAACACGAGTGTAAGTTTTACCTAGCTTTTGTAAGTCATTTTTGTATTAAATAACAATGTTCGGCCCACTTGCTTTCAGTTCGAGACGTAGGTACCTCTTGTCATTTCACAGTTTTTTTAAAAAGATATAAGTACTTTTTATTTTTACACAAAAATTGCACAACGATGTTATTCATTCATAGAGTGACGTTTATTTGTTGACATCAACCGGCAACAACGCACGATGTCGGCGGGCCGCGCTCTATCGAGGTTTGGCAACGTCGCGCAAGAGCGCCGCTCCATATTTACCTAATTTCTCATACAAATCTTCCGTTTCACGCGCCGATCGGACTTTCTCTTTCGCACTCATTGAATTTCGTACAAACCGTTGCACTGAACTTTGTTTTCATATGAGCGCCGACTACCGGCGCACCGCGCTATCCATTCAGTACATCTTGACGCCAAATTTTGTACCTATACTGCTTTCTGCTGCGTCGGGTTCAGAGCGTAAATAGTAAATCGATGCGTAATTTCTTACGTAAATTAATAATTCCAACAAAATGTGTTTTTACCAACATAAATAATATTTAATAAAAAAAATACATTTTGTTGAGTAAATTTTTTGGGAGTGCAGCGCTCCAGCGCTCCTTAGGACGAGCCGCCTCTGTCCACGAACAGTCGCTGATGAATTAAGAACCCTTTACTGAAAACCGCTTCTCAATCGGTTTAACCGTTCTTGAGATAATTGGCAACATTCGTTGGCACACACAAACAAACAAACAAACATCTCTCACCCTAAACACATATACAGACTCCGTTCCGTCGTTGGTAAAAAAAGATGAAAACTAACTTCTAACAGCTGTAAGTTAAAAAAAAGTAAAAATTCGTGTTATATTGTACACATTTATATATGTACTTAGGTATAACGCGCCCTTATCACTGTTAACCTGCATACGAATTTTAAAAATTATACGCGGCGAGGACCAATCTGGTTCATGATAATATCCACACGGAGAGATAGTGCCGTGTGGCGTGTAGATAAACAGCTCTACCCATCACTTTGTCACCGCGACTTATTCTTTTCTTTATCTTGACAATGGTTTATCAACTACTAGCTTCTGCCCGGGACTTCGTCCGCGTAGCGTGATGATATATAGCCTATAGCCTTCCTCAATAAATGGGCTATCTAACACTGAAATAATTTTTCAAATCGGACCAGTAGTTCCTGAGACGAGCGCGTTCAAGCGAACAAACAAACTCTTCAGCTTTATATATTAGTATAGATATAGATTTTCTTTATAAAAGTAACTCAATGTCATTATAAATCAAGCGTGGTACGTCTAATTCTCCCGTAAAATTTCACCATAATTATCTAGCTTTAATAGGTACACGGTTGTCGACTTCGGGCAAACTTGGACACCCTCCAACGTTCACACATCTTGCTATCGCAATATTGTACCAGTGAAGATTGTAACTTATTTTATTTTAAAAGAGTGTCCATGGTGTTTCTTGCCGGATTCTTCTCCATAGGATCAACCTTTTGGAACCGTGCAACTAGAATTATAACGTTTCATAAAAGCTTAGTTGAAATAAAAAACATTTGTTTTTTTTTCTTATTTTATCTAGAGGCTTTTGCCTAAAAACATATTGTATGTCAGTCGCACAGTTCCATCTTACGAGTACTATTATATATGTATACGTACTGTATTTCCAGCACTGGCGCTTTTTGACCACGTGAATCTTCTGTATGGCACGGTGTCGGAGTTCTGCACGGCGGCGTCGTGCCCTGACATGACGGGCCCCGGCGGGCGCACGTACGCGTGGTACGACGAGCGCGGCAAGAAGTCCCGCGTCGCTGCGCCGCAGTATGTCGACTACGTTATGACATTCACGCAGAAAACCGTTAACGACGAGACTATATTCCCTACTAAATATGGTGAGATTTTAGTTTTTATTTCTTTCCAGGAAAACAGGTATTATTGTATACACTGTAAATGTACCAACGTTGCCATATTGGAAGCTAGTAGCATACAACCCATATACTGTCCCACTGCTGGGCTCGGGTCTCCTCTCAGAATGAGAGGGATTAGGCTTTAGTCCACCACGCTTGTCTAATGCGAGTTTGCACACTTCACTCGCCGCCGTCGAGAAAATCTCTCAAGCATGCAACTTTCCTCACGATGTTTGCCTTCACCGTTGTAAGCGATAATTAATTATTAATACGCACATGATTACGAAAAGTCAGAGCTGCGTGCTTTGGGTTCGAACTCGAGACCTACGACATGGTAGTCTGCTTCCAGCTTGAAGCTAGAAGTAAATGTTGAAAAACTTTAGCAATTACAATCATAGGCTTGCTACTTTATTCGATTATGAGGTATTGTTTCCCGCCTAGGCGATGGGCTTTATGTCGAAGATCGAGTAACTATAAAAGAATTTTATCGAAGCTACATCACAGGGTTGGTAGAAATCCCACCGAATCATTTATACATTCAGTATGAATTGGCCAAGTTGCTAACAAACACACATTTAGTCACTCAAGAACCAACTGTTGATAAGAGATAAAGAGCACATTCAGTCTCTCCATCTCCAGAACCGTCGACATCATCCTCTGATTTTGGAACAATGGCAAAGAGGTCTCAAAAACCATTCGAAGATCTGAGAAATAAGCAGAAAAAGAAAAGATCTGATTGCTCATAAAGGCGACAATCCGAGTGAATTAGTATATTCATATAGCTGCAGCACGTTTGAAAGAAGGCCGTGACGGTATCGCATTTAAGAAGTTAATTAATGTCAAATTAGCACTCTTATTACGTATATTAATGCCAGCCAGCCAGCTAGCCGGGCAGAAGACGGCTTGAAGTGTCACGTGACCACTGACTGGCTGGAAATTGTGTTCATAATACGAATTTGCAAGGCAGTTCATTTCACGGCGTAAACTGCCTGGAAATAAGAGTTCATAATACGCCCCCAGTTCAGTATACTTTTGTGAGGGAGAGCGAAGCAGTCGAAATTGGTTACAAAAGACAAATGTATGCAGGATGGTGACATTAAGGCTTGTTCCCATAGAGTGCAATAATACAAACAGAGTGAATCATCAACTATTGATGACAATGATCGACGTTTAAGTCTGCACGTTACTTTCCAAAGCCAGATCTATGTGCCATGTGTTTAGCAAAGGCGACAAAAATGAACCGTTCGAATTTGGGTAGTCATTTCTGATACACCCGTACAAATTGTATGGAGTGTCTGTTACCTATTTCGAAGATTAAAAACACTGCAGCCGTGACCGTTTTATTTTTCTTTTTTTTAAAACTACACTAGGATTTTCTCCTGTATTATATAGAGTAGGTCAAAAAAATCATAAATCATTAGTTCTTTAACCATCTGTAAGAAGGATATTACGGTTTTCCTTGGAGTTTCAGAGATAATCGAAGCAATATCCACCAAAAAACTGACACTCATGAATTGAATACGCTAAGTCTATGAAAGCCGATTTCAGCCTACCGTGCATCGATACGCCGTACAATCGCATAAAAATATTTTACATAATAATTTTTTTGGTGCAAAATTTACCTCTTAAAATATTTTATTGGAATATATTGCTTTTTCGATATTGAGCAACTTTACGAAGGTTTTAGAGTTCATTTTGTAACAGCTTATATATTATAACTCGCTATCCAATTCCAAGGGGTTTACCACCTAGCTAACGTTATTACGTGCAAAATTTCTCCTGGGTGTACATAATTTTGGCTTTTCGGAAAAATCTAAAAGAAATATATGTACTACAGGTATCAATGAGGTAATAAAACTTAACGAAAGGATGGACCGATTATAACGCTTGCAACTAGGTGAAAACGACGTGGTCTAGCCATTCTGAGGCCAGAATGACCGACCACTTTCTTTGTAATATTTTTCCCTTTTCAGAGAGGTATAAATTATTTGATGTCTTGTACAGTCGCCGTCAGATATATTGTAGCAGACAAGGTGACCAAATACTTTTGAACAATTTAAAATGTCAATAAGTTCCCTACACTACAAGTTAGCATTAATATCTGAACATTCATTACTTCAATTATATCTGAGCAAATGCTTGTCAATCATTTCTATACATTTTTTTATTTATTTAGGCTGTGTTGTCCCACATCTGAGCAAAGGCCTCCCCCATTTCTATACATTTATCTAACCATAAATATCTGAACACTTATAACGTCTTAAATATCTGAGTAAATAAGTAAAAATTGCAGTAGGAAGTGCCTCGCAACTTTACTATTTAAATAGGAACTCTTTTCCTAATTTAAGATTATGATAACACGTGCGGTTTATAACATTTTGTAGTTTTCAGTCTTGTCATCACTGTCATGTTATCAGACAATTTAGACCATTGAGGTTGTTGGTTCCATGCGAAAACGGTAACGGTCGTATTAAATGCAGAAGGAGATTACACAAAATACTAATAAATCGTTCTCGAGATTAGATATATACATATTTTATTAAGAGGCGGTAGCCTAATGGCTAGGGCGTCGGACTTGCGATCATGTGGTTGCCCGTTCGAAACTCACCCATTGCACTACCGACGTGAACCCACACGTAACACAAGCATTTAGCTTAGCACGAGGGGTTAACCGGAATACTAGTAATTCAATTCAATTCAATTCATTTATTTCGGTTAAATATCCATATGATGTTAGTAGTACAATGACTTAGCCTAGTGTTAGTATTCAAATTAGGAATAAATGAATAATGAACAACGAATGAACCATTGAATTGAATCGTTCAATGGTTCACCATTTCATTACTATCAGCGGATCTGAAATCTTACCCACCATCGTAAAAGGGGAGAGTCCCATCGGTCTGAAAACAATGAAAGAAATGAAAGTAATATGCGACCCACATTGGTAGTAACCTTTAAAAAAAAAGTTGTCAGTTTCATTACAAAACCAAGATCTATCTTATATATATGTCAAACTATCTTTCGATAGTTTGACATTTACATAATTGTATCAGTTGCATCATAAACAATTTTCTATACAATTTTTATTCCCTTTCCATCGTATTTATATCACAGATAGTGTATGGTTCATCTTATAGGTAATTACGCAGTAACAAATTAGGAAAACTCAGTGTTTGTCTGCGTAGATACACTTGACGTCATAAGTGTTCAGATATATATGGTTACATAAATGTATAGAAATTATTGACAAGCATTTGCTCAGATATTCATGAAGTATTGATTGTTCAGATATTAATGTTAACTTGTAGTGTATGGAACTTTTTGACATTTTAAATTGTTCAGAAGTATTTGGTCACCGACAAGGTGACCAAATACTTCTGAACAATTTAAAATGCTACAATATATCTGACGGCGACTGTACCAAATAGTATCAAATAGGTACAAAAACTTGGTATTGCTCACTTTTAAAGTCTCTCTTGGTCCAGTCACCCATCGCGTGACAGCTATCAATTCACAAACAAGCTCGCCGGCTTAGGATCACCTACGAGCACGTTAAGTAACCGTAGGCACTTGTACACGGAACAATGTGTTTTGTTTGCAGCGAACGAGTTCCCGGCGCAGTTCGAGGGCGTGGTGCGGCGCGTGGTGCGGCTGCTGTTCCACGTGGTGGCGCACATGTACGCGGCGCACTTCCGCCAGCTGGCGCTGCTGCGCCTGCACGCGCACCTGCACCTCACCTTCGCGCACCTGACGGCCTTGGACCGCCGCTTCGCGCTGCTCGACCACAAGGAGACTGAGGTCAGCGCTCGCCACTCGACCTACAGCTTCGCATCCCTTTTTATACGAATACTAACTGTTCAGTGTTCACTAACGAGCGGATACCGATTAGCTGATTAATTATCGTATCCGCGATGCATCCGGCCAAATTTATAAATATGATTGTATGATACCTACGCATTTCAGATACCAATAACGGAGCGAATTTACCTTATTTTTAAAAAAATGTCATTAAAATATAAAACTAATCCTATCAAAAATATAATGTGAAAATGGGAGCCAAGTTCAATGTCAAGAATAGGCATGGTTGTCGACTACGCCGATTGAGATCTAAATGGAAATAATTTTGAGCAGGTTTGATTTGGCTAGTTTTCACCAACAAACCAAATTTTACACTATAAAAATAGTAAGTTGCGTATAACATAAATAAAATGAATATAAGATAACGGAACGGAACTTACATCCATCCTCTTACAGTCTCGTGTCCGTCCCCATCACAAAAAGTGCACAGCGCCGCTAAACAAGTTTTCACTTCAATAATAGCCACAAATTAAAATGAATCTAATGATAAGAATATAACGTTAGTTTAGTATAACCGTAAGTAGTGGTTTGTCTGTTTCGTCCTCGTTGACTCGAACAACAATGTTGACTCTGAAACTTTGTACATTACGAGCCATGGTTGGCAGTATAAGGGTGCTTTTCCACCAGAGATGTGCTATGCAGAGCAGCTATGCTGCTGTGAGAGCTAAGCTATGAAACGATGTGACCGTTACCACTTATGCTATGTAGCGGGGTGAGACTGAGTGGTGAGGTGAGTGATCTCTAGCATGTGGTCAAATACGCATTTCGGCACAAAACGCATGTTGACAGAAACCCATAGATGCGCGTCTCGACGGATACGGAATTCGACAGTCCCTTTGTAGTCTTTGTACACAGGATTTAAACGCTTACGGCCTTATTCCAAAACATGGACTATCTATAGTACCGGCTTTAGTACTATGATTAAACTATGAACTAAATAAAACGCTATTACAAAACGCAGTTTATCTCCAAAGCTAGGATTATCTCTGGTACCAAAGTTAAACCACTGAGACCCCTAGTTTATCTTTGGAATAACCTTGAAACTACTTTATTATAGCCAGAAGCTGGTCGTTGTCCAATGTCAGCAATATGTTAGACGTCGTTATCGTGTGAATTCTTTTGACAAATACTTTAAATAATGTAATAAAAAATATATATTTTATTTTTATCAATACACACCGTACCACACACAGTCTCCCTAACCACATAATAATTTAAATACTGAATTAAAGACAGAGAAGTATGCACAAATAACAAAACCATTTTGTTAGTAATAAAGGACTCAACATAAACATTTTTGTCGTCATGGATATTGCGCGACTTTTAATTCCGTTTCACTCAGAGTTGTAGAAAAATATAACAACTTGATTATAAAGTCGCGTCAAAAGTATAAGCTATGCTTGCTCAATAGTTTACAATATACAGAAAGAACTATATTTATGATTTATTTTTGTATTGATATATATTATTTTTTTGTTTACAAAAGCTTACTAGCAATGTGGGTCGCACATTACTAGTATTCTTGTTAACCCCTTAAATTTAGTTAAATTATAAAAGCATTTCGAGTGTTACGATAGTATAAATGTCTAGAGAAACAGAATATCACTTGGAATGAAGTCGGTAAGAACGAATGAAAGATTGTAATTTATTGCTTATCATCTGTGGATTTTATTAGAACCATGGATGAACTGCGGTTTAACTGATCCTCGGGAGTTTAGGCGGGAAAATGAAAAATGTTTTCTCCTTTAAACAAAAATTAAAAAAAAAAATTAAACAAAAAATAAAATGAAAAATCTGGCAACACTGGTCGTAACGTAGACAGAGAAACCAAAAGCAGTGTTTCCACTTAAGATTTTGGTATTGCCCTAAACCAGCGTTTTTCAACCTGTGGGTCGTGACCCCGTGGGGGGTCGCTAAGCTTCTGTAGGGGGGTCGCCAGAGGTCTAAAGAACTTTAGTAAAGAGTTTTAGGCGGGAAAATTTAAAGTGCACATTGTCGATTTTATATTATTTTTCAAAACTTGAATTTCTCCGAAGTTTAATATGTAATTATGGTGGATAATTAACCATTAAGTGTTCGTGAACGTGTGTAGAGTGTAGGCAAATGATATAAAATTGAAAATCGTGACTTTTTGGGTTCACTCCTAACCTCCATCGAAGCCTCAATAAAGTTTCTACCGTTTTTTTGGGGCAACTGAACAACATTATACTTGACACTGGCGAACACAAAAAGTGTGGTGCCATAAAATCCCATGATGGGAAATATTACATAATTGATTACTCTAATACTTGACACTGGCAAATACACAAAAAGTGTGGCGCCATAATAAAAAAAAAAACTGATCCTCGGATAGTCTTGGATTTGTAATAAGCACACTTATTGTACCGCGTTTTATCTTTAGTACTGTAACAAACCAAGATCTATTAGACCTGGTTTAAAACCAGATTTAAGCAATGTTTTGTAATAAGACGGTTATGGTCTGTGTCACACATATACATATCGTAGCTAAATTGTATAATTCACTTTTTTACATATTAACAGCTAAATCTGATATGTAAAACAGCTGAATGACGTTTAGAAGTTTTGCATAATTGGTGACGTTCCACACGCTGAATTACATTAGTGTTATTTAATGCACTATGCATTCTGCGCAGCGGCTCGCGCCTATTTTCAGCCCGGCCAAAAAGATTAGAGAGTACTGTGCGATTTATGCCTGCCTCAGCTGAACATGAGGTCCCGGGATCGATTCCTAACTAAATAATTTACTGAACGAATAAGTTACTAAACTAAACTTAAATAATTATTAAAATTGCATGATGAGGTAATATTCGCGCATAAAGTGAATTCTAACTGACGTTTATTTGTTAACACCAGAGCGGCAATACCGCGCGAAGAGATTTGGCTACGTCGCGCAGGAGCGCCGCTCTAGATTTGCCTAATTGCTCATACTAATCTTTCGTTTCACGTGCCGAGCCGTGTTGAACTCTCTCTTTCGCACTTAGTCGTTGTACTGAACTGGGTTTCATAGACGCGCCAGCTACTGGCGCTCCAAGCGCTCCATTCGACACAGTTTGAAGCTAAATCTTGTACCTATACTTAAATACTGCTTTCTGCTGCGTCCATTTCCGAGCAGTACAGTGAATTTATGCGTAATTTCTTACGTAAAATATACATACGTAGAATCCGTTTGTTATGACTCCGCCTATATTGACCAACCGTCTATTATGATGTTATTACACAACGAAGTTTATTCGTAAAAGAAGTCTAATATAATGTCGCTTATTATGACCCATTTTTAATAAATTATGTCCGGTTATAATGACCGAAATGGTTCTTTATACCTTCTGCAATGTTCGTTGAAGAAGACGTTACGGCACGTGGCTCCTTTAATCCTTTTTGTTTTGAATCTCAGTGAGTAATTGACACTTGAAGGTTAGGCATTGCTTTTAGTGATATCCTATGAAAAAAGGCCATCTTCACGCCGTAAAGTAAAGCATTTACGATTAAGGAGAAAGGTAAAATAATATGCAGCTTAGAAAATGGAGAATCAAACTCTTCTCTCGCGAAGGAATTTATTGTGGGTCATTCGACAATTCAATGATTTTCAAAAACAAGAACCGGATTAAGCAATCGTTTCATGAAGTGTTTTGAAACCTTACTTATTACGTGCAATTTTTATGTTGGTTTTATATGCTAGTTTCCACTAAACGGTTTGCATGACGTCCGCTTATTATGACGTGTTTCTCGATTCCCTTCGATGTCATTATAAACGGATTCCACTGTAATTATAATTATTTTTGGGAGTGCACCGCTCCAGCGCTCCTTTGGGCGCGCCGCCTCTGCTTATGACGCTTTGTGAAGCGCCAAGAGCAAAAGCCGCAATTCCTACGTTGCCTGGAACTCGCTTGACTTTTCGTGTCAAAATATGTCATCGTTCTGTACAGATGCATTTTTTTTTTCAATTCCGATGCAGAAATTTCAATGGTGTTGTAAAAACGCTAATTACTCACTTTTATATTTAATATTAAGTAATTAAATTCACTGATAATTTACTGATAATAATCAATAACGATCCAAAAAAGTTAATATACTTACTCATTAATGCAGCTATACTTTAAATAGTCTAAACGCACTTGATCCCTAGACACTACGACTACGACTTACGAATAAAGTTATAATATATTTGACGACACGATTGGCGTAGCGGCTGAGAAATTGGCTTCTGCGACTCGTGTTGTGGGTTCGATCCCCACTCGGAGCAAATATTTGTATGATTTACAGGTAGTTGTTCCGGGTCTGGGTGTTTGTGTATGTGAGAATTTGTGTTTGTAAACGCACCCACGATACAGTACAGGAGAAAATTCTAGTGTGGGGCAACGTTTAAAAAAAGTATAAGTAATGTTCGCATAACGTGTACACAGGTGCTGCGCGACCTGGAGGTGGCGCTGCAGCTGACGGAGCCGGCCAGCGCCGGCGCCGGCGAGGCGGCCGACGACGCGTCGCCGCGCCGCCGCTCGCCCGTCGTCACGCAGCCGCTCGCCACGGCGTGAGCCGCGCGCCGCCGCACAGTACTTACCCCGCCCGCGCCGGTGCCACCGCCGCGCCGGTGCCTCCGCTCGCGCCGGTGGCCTCGCCCTCATCGATGGCACTGCTCGCTCCGGTGGCACCGCCCGCGCCCACGCCGGTCGCGTTCACCTGCGTAGATTGCTCCGCCCATAACGGATACTTCGCCCGCGCCGAATGCGCAGCAGTTTCGCGAGTTGAAGAATTGTTAATTCTATTGTAAATATTTCGCTCTGTTAAGTAGTTTTAGGTGATTACGATTAGTTTTTACTTATAATTTGTGATCGCTTTGGTTGTAAATAAAAGTGATATTTGTTTAACTAATAAATTGAAAGCTTTATGACACTCGTTACTTTAAATTTGTAACCTTTTGAATCCAGCAATCATAATTGGAACATCAATTATGATTAAATACAATTGAATACAAAACCGTGCTCATTGAATATATAACAAGGTGGCACAAAAAACACTGTTTATCTGTCTATCACCGCAAAAGGCGGCAACAGCGGCGTGAGCAGCTAAGGGTGTCGGGAGGTGTGGCCCGGTTTCACCGTCGCGAGTCTCTAAGAGACCCGGATTGTCATTAGACACTTCTACCCCCAAGCATATAGCTCTGGCAGCCCCCCTCTCTGGCCAGCCGGTTAAGGCAAGACAGAGTTGAAAGTCCTGCGGGCACTGTTGGGTTTCCACTCCAGCTACCCAATATGATCTAACTGGAGACGAGGCCCTGACCGACTCTCTGGGGCAATAAGGACCGCAGTATCGCCACTCACCATCAGCTCGCCACAAGCTGCCCTGCGGTTTGTATGCTTTTCTTTAAACCTTACGACACATTTTTTGTTTTATTGTCTAAGGTTTGTAAAACGCGATTCTAATCTACCCTCCAGTTTGAGTCTCATGAGAGGTAGTGCTTGTCCCAGAGGGGGTTTATTATTATTATCGTCCATTTATTTTAATTACTTATTTTATACATTTTTAAATATTTTTATAAAGAATAAAAAAAACATTTAATAATATAATTAAAATAATAAATTATAACGTAGAATAAAGTCAATCTTGACGTCGGGACCCATTCAAAATCGTGACCGTCTCTAAAATTCCCAGTAATGGGTCCCGACTGCAAGAATGACTTTATTCTACGTTATAATTTATTATTTTATGTATTTATCGATCATGAAAACATTTAAATGGTGTAGTTATTCAATATTACTTTACATAGGTCTGGACTACTAGACTTGTTTTTGTCTTTTTAGTTTTTTTTAAAGTGTTTTTATGCAGTCGGGTTTTTTAGTTATTTTTAATTACGTAACTTGTTTCCGGATTTTTAGTGCAAAACTACGAAAAATTATTTATATGAAAAAGTAGATGATTTCCTACAAGTCCCTTAACAATAAAGTAATGTAATGCTTTCGCTAATTGCTACCGAAAATTTGAGAATACATGATACGGAATGCTCAGAACTTATTTTTCAGCCCACGCATTAAAGCGCATAAAATCCGCCATTTTGTTTTTTTTTTAATTTCATTTACCCAGTGACACTCGTGCCATCAAGACAAATCTAATGAGGTATCATTTATCTAAATCGGTTGCACCGTTGAATAGTTACGAAGCGGACATAGGAACGGACATACATACATACACGTCAAACAACCCTCCTCCTTCGGCAGTCGGGTAAAAAATAGTAGCCCACCGGTATCGGAAGCAGGATCCAAGCTACCGGTGGTCAGGGCTCCAGAGAGAGGAACCTCCTAACAATGCGGGCCGTGTCCAGAAGTACTGCTTTCTGTATCAAGCCCTTGATCCAGCCAGCTAGTAAGAGCATCCGTAGGTGTTGCTCGAGGCTCTTGGCTATTAGACCATTGGCTGACACAACGATTGGCACAATGACCGCCGAATCCACCTCCCACATGTCGACAACCTCGTGTGCCAAATCAAGATACTTTATTTATTTTTCTATTTCGGCTTTCACGAGGTTCTCGTCATGCGGGACCGCGATGTCGACAATCATTGCACGACGCTCTAAACGATCTATCACCACAATATCAGGCTTATTGGCAACAATAGTCCTGTCAGTGATGATAGATCGGTCCCAGTATAATGTAGTATGACCATTTTCAAGAACTGGGTCGGGCACATACCTGTAGTACGGAACCTTCGACTCCACAAGATTGTATTTCAAGGCAAGTTGCTGTTGGATAATCCTGGCTACCAGGTTATGTCTGTGCAAGTACTCGCCGTTAGCCAGACGCGAACAACCAGATATAATATGTCGGATAGACTCCCGGACGGTGGCATGCCCGACAAATGTCAACCGTATCATCCTTCATAATATATTTACGGTAATTCTTTGTCATCATAACTTCGTCCATAATTGCACACACGAACCCTTCAGTTTCTCCAAAAATATCACCAAAGCGTAACCAGGACACGGACGCTAAGAAATCTTCACCAGGCTCATGGAGAGCCCGGTAATAGCGCCCGTGTAGCTCTTTGCATTGCCATACACCTGCAGTCTTTCGTACTAAGTACTACAGGTTTGCGCCAGTTCTCTTTAGCCATGGAGAGAGGTGTTTTCGACAAGTAACTTAAGGCCGAAGGACAGTAGGTATTATAAATTTCATTCCAGTGATTTAAATCTCACCATTCCCACTAGATATGGGAAATTATCATATTTCTTGAGTTACTGAATTATTCGGCATACTTAGCCAAGTGTTTGTTCTGCCAAGGCACAGATAATAGAATACATTGTATTATGTACCTATATTAAAACAATGTTCTACATTTTACAACTTTATGTGTTGTACAGATCTTATTATACACCTCTGATATCACAAGCTTGTCCCTATTTCTGGGCTGAAGTGTAAAATGTTTAATTGTAAAAGCGTGGGGCGCTGGAACAGGAATTCAAGACTTTTTGTATAACTTGCTGAGAAATCAAGTCAAGCGATGTTACGGGAAGCAAGTTACAGAGATCGGCGCTCTAACTGGAGTTGCAGCACAACTCTGTATAAAAGCGTGTTAAAAACTCTGTATAAAATAAGTTTATACTTAGTTTAAAACTAAACTAGTATCTATTATTAATAAATACTAGTTTAGTTTAATTAAAACTAATTAAATAAAAAAAATACTAGTTTAGTTTAGTTTAAAGTAATAGTATTATTTTATACTTACTTTTTATTCTTTGATAGCGAAATATTTTTATCATTTAAGGCGAATCGTTCACCTGAGCCTGCCAAATTCAAATTTCAATTGGTTTTTCGCAATTTTTAGGTCTATAACACATTCTAGATTCTTAGCTGTAGTAATTGCGGCAGTAGCTATACAATATTCACAACTGAGCATTAAAAACTAAACGTTATAGAAGCTAAAATTAGGTACAGTCACCGTCAGATATATTGTAGCAGACAAGGTGACCAAAGACTTCTGAACAATTTAAAATGTCAATAAGTTCCATACACTACAAGTTACCATTAATATCTGAACATTCATTACTTCATTAATATCTGAGCAAATGCTTGTCAATAATTTCTATACATATAACTCACCAAAAATATCTGAACACTTATAACGTCAAGTGTATCTACGCTGACAAACACTGAGTTTACTTATCTTGTGTTTTAGATAGGATGAACCAAACATTATCAGTGATTTAATACGATGGAAAGGGAATAAAAATTGTATAGAAAATCATTTGTATAGGATGCAAGTGATGCAACTGATATGTTAATGTCAAACCATCGAAAGAAAATAGATCTTGGTTTTGTAATGAAATTAAAAATTATGGTGCTAAATATTTTTTAATTGGGACAACATTAATAAAACATTAGTATTTTGTGTAACCTCCTTCTGCATTTAATACGTCCTGTAACCGTTTTCGCATGGAACCAACAACCTTTTCACAAAAAATTATCCCTCTAAACGTTTCCCAAACGTTATTTGCATGTCGTCTTAATGCTTACTTTGTTTTACATTGATTCCCATCCCAATAATCCAAATATCTGAACACTTATAACGTCAAGTGTATCTGACACTTGACGTTATATGTGTTCAGATATTTTTGGTTAGTTATACGTATAGAAATTATTATTTATATAAATAATTATTATTATTGACAAGCATTTGCTCAGATATTAATGAAGTAATGAATGTTCAGATATTAATGGTAACTTGTGGTGTATGGAACTTATTGACATTTTAAATTGTTCAGAAGTATTTGGTCGACTTGTCTGCTACAATATATCTGACGGCGACTGTACAATCGTCAATTTTGGCCAAAAATGACGATTGTACCAAATTTTAGCTACAAAAAAAACAATTGAAATTTGAATTTGGCGGGCTCAGGCGAACGATCCGCCTTAAACATTTCCTGTCAAACTCAAAAATCGTAAGTAAGATGTGAATTAACAGAGTAATTAATAATTATTATTAATAAAATTATTTTAGTCTTTTATTTCCTTCTAAAGAAACAAACCAAAAATAATAATCATGTAATTTTACTTTTGTCATTATTGATATTTATAGATTACCTAATTACCACTGAGAAGCAATTTCGCCCCCTATTACATGGGACCTAAACATACCGGCGAACTGTGGGTGTACATTAGTACGCCTCTGCCTAACCCTTCGGGGAATACAGGCGTGATGGTATGTAAACAATTTCTGCTATTTTTAATATTTAATCTTTCGTCTTTTTGTATTTTTCATGCTAAGATTATAAAGTTATTTTAGTGAAGAAAAAATGCGACTCGCAGGCAGGATTCGAACCTGCGTCTTCTGGCTAGGTACGCCAGACGCTATGAAGTCTAAGCCACCGCGAGTCCCACCTGCCATGTCGAAATTTTCCTTTACATTCCTTCACTAAAATAACTTTATAGCATGAAAAATGCAAAAAATCACAAAAAGATAGTTAATAGGTACATTGTACATTGCATCGTACGACATAGAACTAACCGTAAGGTAAGTCATGTCGGTTGAGAGGCAAATCAAATCAAATTATTTTTATTTGCAAATTTATGTAAGTACAAAACGTTGTTACAGAATGAGGTTAGTAGGTATCTCTATATTTTGCCACAGTAAGGCGTGCAAATATTTAAGTAATTAGGTACCTACGTAGTCAAAATTTTGTGGAACGTATATTATCGATAAAAAAATATTCATGTCTATATTATCTATTAGGAAATCATTCATTGTATAATAACATTTTTCAACCAAAAACTTATGCATACATTTTTTAAATTGCTTTATAGGTGTTTAATTTCTGAATTTCTTTAGTTATCTGTCCACACTGCATGTAGGCCCTTAGTAACTCTGTCAGCTTCAAATTCAATATCTAATACGGAATTTAGCTTACCTATAGGTTTCCCTAGATTCACCTCCAGATCTCTGCGAAGGGCATCCCAGTCGGTATGTCTAGGGTTCCTCCTTCGTACAGTCACATAATCAATATGGGTCCTATACCTAAAGTATATGTACCTATGATCGGATCCAGAGATCTCATCAGGTACATGCCAATTATGTAAGCGCCTGCCCTGCTAGTGGCTAGCGTGACATCAATAACTTCAGCCCTTCTCCTGTTTACAAAAGTAAATTAAGAATCTATAGGTTTTACGCTTACCACGTAATCCAAAAGATCCTCCCCTCGTCTGTTCACATCTGTGCTGCCCCAGACTACATGATGCGCATTTGCATCACAGCCAATTGTTCTTGTTCTGTGTTCCCTTGGCTGCCATATTCCACCAGTTTTTTGATGAGCGGTGATACTGGCTCCTTGTTTTCATAGGGAAGGTATGCTGAGGAGAGCAAGATCTTGTGTGCCCTCTTCCCTGTCCCTAGGTGGATCCAGGTTGTTGTTAGATCCCTAGAACATAAATCACGTACGATGGAAGCATCTATACCATTTCTGACATAGATGCAGGCTCACACGTCGTTAGCGGAATGTTGATAAATTATACCACCTGTCCCGCCTAAACCCTTAATCTCGCCCTTATAAACATAAGGTTCTTGAATGAGGGCAATATCAAATTTATTCATTTTCAACTGCCTTGTCAGAAGGGCCGATGCAGCCTTGGAATGTTGCAGGTTGATTTGTACGCACCTTAGTGCCTCCATCTTGTCGTCTGTAGATGGGTGTTAAGAGGTTCCTATAGTAGGCCCCTCCAGTCCCTGCCGGTGAGCTAAGACCGAGTCCGTCCAGTTCTCCGAGTAGGTCATCCGTCTTCACCGATACTGGTGACGCCGGACTCCCCACCCCCGAAGCACCCGAACCACCCTGTCCCCCCCACCGGTGGTTGCTGCGCACAATAAACCCTTTTGCCGGCGTGTTTCCCCCCTCTCGGAGTTTTCAAGGAGTTTGAAAAAAGCCGGCCCTAATCCTCCCGGTAACGTGTAGCCGGCCCCTCGGATAACCTCAGGACCCGGTCCATTAAGACGACACGACGAATGTGGCGGCCCTCAATTTGAGTGCCTACCACCTTCCAGTGCGCCGTCCCAAGAGACGGGTTCAGCGTTTGCAGCATTTTCAGGTCCGGCTCCGCGTCTTTTAATTGGGTGTTTTGGCTCTTCCAGGCCATTTTAACTGGTCGTGGAAGATCCGACACCAAGACCACCCTAATTTCTACCCCATTCCTCACACGAACTCCATTCAACGCAGCTTTTAGCCACTCCGCCATAGCCATCGGGGCAGGAGACGTGTATGGCCCCTGCCACGACATCACGGCCCACATTCAGAATGGGCAGGGGATCCGGAGCAGCCGTAAGTTTCTCTAATATGAGACCCCTCAGCTGATCCCATCCCCCGCCTCAAGCGAAGAGTAGGGGTGGTTGTCAGTGACGATGGCAAGTTTCACAGCTGCTATCGCATCCCAAAAAGACCCAGACAGCTGCATCTTGATTTTTTTGGGTGGCCTACCGCTGCTACTTGTCTCGTCACTGACCTCCCGCTGTCTTTTGGCCGGTCCTTCTTGATTCCCGGCCCCTATTCCTTTTTGCCTCTGGAGCCGTTGGCGTTTGCGTTCAGCGCCTGACGGGCTCTTCGCAGCCTTTTGCCCTGAGGTTCCTGCCCCGTTCGCGGATGCATCACTTTGGCAGGGTTTCGGCCCTCCGGTTCCCATATGGGCCCCAGAAATTAAGCCTCCTAACCCGCCTCGATGAGCACCACGACCTGAGACGGTCCGTCTGGCGTCCCTAATTGACTCAGAGTCCTTTTGTAGCACCGTTAGACGGCGTCCACATTGAGCTGGCCTCGCCAGCCATCGGTTGCGATCCCTTGACCCCCCAGAATATTTAGTATATTAGATCAGTGAGTAGATATATTTTTATTTTATACATATGAGTTACTTAATATATATATGATGAATAATGTATTTATTTGGATAAGGGTTAATAATTATCATGTTTATAAAAACGCTATGGCGAATAATGCATTATTTTAGGACAAATTTGATAACCATAAAAAAGGTTATAGCGAGTCACGATATGCTGTCACGGCCTTTTTTAGAACTTATAAAGGGTGTTGTTGGATGCTCCGCTCGTATTGGCCATAGCGTGATGATAAAGCATAATATCCTTCCTCGATAAATGAAATATCCAATACAAATAGACTTTTTCAATAGGGACCAGTAGTTCTTGAGATTAGTGCGTTCAACGAAACAAACATACAAACTCTTCAGCTGTATACTATTATAATTTAAAGATTGTTTTAGAATCAAACAATATCCCCAAGTTCTAAGGGTAACCCGGCTGTTGAGTTTATACTCATGATGGGTTCGGGTTTCCGGGAGAAAGCTTGCTAACAAGGTAATACTGAAATGTGTTGGAATGATGAAATCTGTTTAGATCCTCTTGCTGTACCTAATAGCAAATCTGATACCAAGGATATTTGCTTCATGAATCATGATTTTCATATCATCCGCTTATAAAAGTATTTTTGTATATTGTATGTGCTGGAAAGCAATATTTCGATTTTTTCCTCAAAAAAATGATAATAACATCATTAAATTATTTAAGGTCATCATCGGAGGCTTTGACTATCTATCCCTGGACAAGTAACGCGCTTAATTCTATGAACAAAAAAGTCTGTCACTTTTGGTGCGGGGGGAGGAAACACTACATAGATATTGCTGCACACATACTCAAAATAATTTTGTATCGCTACGAACACACACATATCAAAATCTTACCAATAACACAATTTACGCACAAGGTCAAATACGTCAACATACAAGAATTGACAACAATACGAACGTAAAAGACAATAAAAATAATTAGGAAGCTACTATGTCGATATTTTATATCGATAGATTATTTTAGGAAGAATTGATAAAAACGTAACAACGATTACAAATTATTTTTATATGTAATTATTTATTTGCAAAATTAAAATCATCCAACACCTTTATAATATCTTGCATCATATGTTCAATGCAATGCTCTCATTGTTATTGTTATACATTACATGCCAATTAAATACAAAAGAAAGAAACTATTTAGATAAAGATAAATACATACCTACTATGTAATTGGAAAATAAACGCACAGGTGAGAGAAATCGCTAACTTTTTCGAAATACATATTCTATAGCCTATGTTAATCTTGAATAATGTAGCATTCAAATGGTGAAAGAATTTTCGAAATCGTTCAAGTAGTTTTTGAGTTTATTTGTTACATACATACAAATCTTTCCTCTTTATAATATTAGTATAGATAGAGCGGGTATTGGGGACGTTTTGTTACAAATACTTTGATACCAATTAGTTTGATTCTTTTCTTTGCCAGGCTGATATATTAGGAATGACACTAGACACAGCGTTTTGTTTCCCACGAGATATAAGTAGGAGTAAATACGATTTTGTTCATTATGTCGCGCTTTAATATGAACAGAAGTGTGACTGCTACGCTAGAGGTCCTGGGTTCGATTCCCCGGTCGAGCAATGTGTTATTGGAGTTTTTCTATAAAATTAAGGGTTGATGCCCGATTAATGGCAATAGGCTCGCCCCCTAAGTACGCATCTGTCTAACCCTTCTGTGAATAAAGACGTGATGATATATTGCTGCCCAACTGGGGAAATACCTACAGTCCGTTTTTTTGGACTTGTCTTTTTTGGTAAACAAACCCTGCCCGATGCGGAAATCACAAGTTTTTCTTTAATCACGCACTTGATGTAGGAAACGATTTTATTAACACTTACACTATACATATACACTCTAAATTACACCAAAAACTGCTTCGAAATCACTATAAAAGCCTATTATTTTTAATGAAAACGAAATGTTATGTAATTTCATTTTCACAGAATAAAATAATCATGAGGAGTGAGGCGTATTTATCGTAACAGATAGAAATCACAGGTTTTCACAGAATACTAGATAACAATTGTTCCCGTGTTATCAACTACCTGTTAAAAATGATCATTCATAATTCACAATACTCAATTCAATATCAAGAACAACCAATGTTGTTATCTGTCGGGTCTGTTCTTCTTCGTATGCAAGATACTAGGTGCTTCTCGTTCTAACAAGATTAAATCAAACGGGTGTGGGCGAGACAGAGTAATGCATGCATTACTCTGTCTCACTCACACCTGTTTGATTTAATCTTGCTAAAACGAGAAGCACCTAGTATTATTATCCGATTATACAAATTGTAGTCTGACAAGAAGACATCATCCTTGAAATGTGACAATTATTTTTGGTCGTATTATCTGTTATCTGCAAATCAGTGTTCCCACTTAAGATTTTGGTGTTGCCCTAAACTCCTTAGAAATTATCCCCAAAAATCCCTATTTTTTTTTGAAAATTCCCTAGCTTAGCGCGCATAATTTATTTAAAAAAGCTTTCATTGAAGTTTAATACCAAAAATCTAAATTATCTGTATTCATTGGAAAAATCCAGAGCCGAAGCAATACTTTTGCATGTTTTCGCGGCACTGAACATACTAGTACGCTTAAAAATTTTGCAGAACTGTCAGCTAGCATTTTTAACTTAGTGTGAAATATTTACAGTAAGCTTTTGTCCCCAATTTTGTCAGATTTATTTAGCCAAGATCCAGCCAACGCCGTGTCAAAATTTGCATGAAGAACTTGAAGAAGGTACTTACTTATTCACGTTCGTCACCCTTTTCTTCCATTATTAATTATTATAAAAATTAAACATGCGTTATAAAACTACTTCTTAGGGTTTCGCGGTCGCTAAAAAATATAACAAACAAAAATAAATATCCGTATGATAGTGTGACTAATTTCTAATGTCCCTTGTAATATAATAAAGTCCTTGGTATTAGTACTATCCAAAAGGTAAACAATTTTTTTTGTCGGATTATATATATACGACACTGATTTGGGGAATCCCCTAATAGAAAGAGCCGTAGAGCATAGAATAAACAGAGCTACTACGTGAAGTTATTTTCTCCCTAAAGTTCCCTAAATCTTTGTTGCAATAAAAAAGGTCGTACATGAAAGACATAGTTTTACCCTAAAAAAGGGCGAAATCCCTAAAAGTGGAAACACTGCTGCAAATAACTGTTCCCAACTTCCAATTCGGAAACACTGCAAGAATAATGGCACGTATATTTTATAATTTTGATGTATTACTTCCTTTAGTATGTATGTAATATAAAAAGGTCAAATATCTATTACATGCATAAAATAATCAATATATAAGTACCAATTAATAGATAAAATCGTTTTTGCTTCATAATAAAATTACAACAGAAATTACTTAAACGATACATTAAAAATAGTAGGGCGTATCCGAACGTGTCTTAGGATTGACGTTACAAGATGTTCAATGTAAAGTACGACTTTTACACATACTGATAAAGGTGATATTGAATTGACACCAGTTCGCATCGATTATTTTGTTATTGTATTTTTTTTTTCGGTTAACTTTCGAATTTATTAGCGCGAAAACAAGAAAGAAAATTGTTTGGTAAACATTATTTGGTATTGAAAATAAGATACTCGCTTTTTTGTTCATTTTCCTTTTTGTATTATAATTAGTGTATGTAATTTAGGTTTATAGTAAGTGCAATTAATTTAGTTAGGTTGATAAAAGTTTCATAATATTAGTGTGTATAAAATGGCAAGTGTAAATAAGAGAGTGAGTGTTGTTTGGGACCATCAGATGAGCCACCTGTTATAACCCAAGACTAGAACTGACAGTCCTAAGCCTGTTTTAAAGCATGAAGGAAAGTGTTGTTATTAATTAAAAAACAATACGCATGGTAATTGGTAACACGTCAACCCATAATTGTACATTACATGATTTATTTACTAACCGCGTGCCCGTGCATAGAAAAATAACAGGCTGTTATTCAATAACAGATAATGGCACCTGTTATTATTGCGTAACAGTAACAGGAATAACAGATATCTCGTTTGACCTGTTACAACCCAAGACTAATTTGACATTTCAAAGCTCTAGACTTTATACCAATTTTAGGAATGTGACTGAATGATTTTGATTTATGTGAATGAACAACTGAACTGTAATTTCAAGTTCAAATGGCAGCCAGTAAAAATGTTATTGTATTACGCCTTCCGCCTTATCATTGCGAATTAAATCCCATAGAATTAATACAGGCACAATTAAAAGGCCATGTTGGCAAAAATAATAAATCTTTTAATACGGTACCATACAGAGTTATATACACTACATATACTAATAGGATAATAATAGTTACAGACAATATACAAATATGAAGAAAGATAAAAAATTGCGAGTTGGGCTTTTTAACGCAGGATCGCTTGGCTCACGCCAGGAGGAGTTCCTATTGGCCATGAACAGGGTTTCGGTTGATATTTTAGCAATCAATGAAACTTGGCTTAGAGAGGGTGAAGAGGGTCGTGCGCCCAAAGTGCCTAACTATCGCCTACGACATGCACCGCGCCCGGACAATGTACGCAGAGGCCGTGGAGGCGGAGTCGGTTTCTATGTGAGGCGGGATCTTCGGGTGCGCACTGTCCCCCATCCACCAGCACCCACGGTTGCGCAGATGTGGATTAAATTAACCATCAACTCACAATCTATCATCATAGGCACTGCATATAGACCACCCTGGCTGGATGTTAACACTTTTTTGGATGCGGTCACCGATACTGTCTCCTCTTTGGCACATGCTGATAAAATCATTTTACTTGGTGACTTTAACATTAATGTCCTAGACACTGATGATAATAAAACCAAGCTTCTCAATAACTTTCTTCACTGTTCCAGTCTTAACAATGTTATAACTGAACCAACCCATTTTACAGATCACAGTGAGACTCTCATTGATATAGTATGCACCGATGCCCGGGTGTGTGCTACCTCTGTGTTACACATACCCGAGCTGGGTCATCATGCAATGATTGCAGTTGAATTTAATTTTAAGATTGAGAAACTTGCTCCCCGTTGGATTAGTTACAGGCCACTGAAGGACATCTTGTTAGATTTATTTAATAAAGATCTTAGTAAAATTGACTGGAACCATATCACTGGTCTGAATAATGTCAATAGTATGGTGGATACATTTAACTCATATATATTGGCATTATTTGATCTTCATGCCCCTATTAAGAAGGTTCTAATTAAAGAAAAAAAGTGTCCCTGGATTACTGGCACTGTTGAGGATATGGTCAAGCTTCGGGACAAATACCACCAGCGTTTTAAATCAGACCGGACAGATTCTCACTGTGATTCATATAAAAACGAGCTTATTTTAAATCTAGCATAAACATGGGAATCAGGGACCCAAAAAAGTTATGGAGTAACATCAAATCTGTTATTACTTATAAGAATAGTAAAGGCAATGAATTACCTACTTCTTGCAGTGACCCTGATAATATTAACAAATATTTTCTAGAGGTACCTGGCAGTGGTAGGGTTACCATCTCCGAATTGACCTATTTTGAATACAATAGATTTGGTCCCGGCTGTTTTCATCTCCAACCAACAAATGAGGCAGTGGTTCTGAGGATCATCCAAGGTCTCAAGTCTAACGCTCTAGGGGTTGATAATATCTCGCTTGACATGCTTCTTATGACACTCCCACACACCCTTACTGCCATTACTGGGATTATCAATAAATCCCTGACCTCCTCTACATTCCCTGACCTGTGGAAGATAGCCATAGTCAGACCTATCCCTAAAAAGGTAAATCCTTGCGGTGTTGAAGATCTTAGGCCAATTAGTCTGCTGCCCTGTTTATCCAAAATATTGGAAAAAGTTGTTAGCAATCAATTTAGGAAGTATTTAGAGGACCATCACATTTTACCTGTACAGCAGTCCGGATTTCGGGTGGGTCATAGCACTGCCACAGTCTTGATTGATGTGGTTGATAATATCCTGCAGGCCAGGGATCAGGGGCAGGGGACATTACTCACTTTACTCGATTTCTCGCGCGCTTTTGATTCAATAAGTCCCCCCCTACTACTTTCAAAGCTTTCCTATTATGGCTGTGACTCACTGGCCCTGCGTTGGTTTGACAGCTACATGAGCAACCATTATCAATTTGTTCGTCTGCCAACTGACAAAGATGGTGGTTGTGATGTATCTTCACTGAGTCCAGTGGTAAGGGGTGTCCCACAGGGTTCAATTCTTGGTCCGCTACTCTTTATTATTTACACTGCAGACATAGCCAGTTCCATAATTAATAGTAGGTTTCATTTGTATGCAGATGATCTACAGCTGTATATATCCTGTCACCCACAGAGCTGTCCAGCATCTGTAAATAGCATAAATGAGGATTTGGACAGAGTTTCAGAATGGGCAAGGAAAAACTCTCTTGTGCTTAACCCAAATAAATCCAAATGCTTAATCTTAGGCTCTAGGAGACATAATAAAAAAAAATAAAAATACTAACCCTATAGTAAAAATTGATGGGGATCCGATAGTGCAGGTTCAGGAGGTGCGTAACCTTGGAGTAGTCATGGATGGCTTACTTCAGTTTGAAACCCACATAAATGAAGCTGTACGCAATTGTTTTTACCGGCTCAGGCTGCTGTATCAAGTTCGACCATACATTAATGTAGATATGCGCATCATGCTGTGTGAGTCCCTTATACTGTCAAAGCTCAACTATGCTGCCACAGTGTATGGGAGCTGTTTGCTCAGTAGAACCGAGCGGCTTTTGCAACGGGTTCAAAATGCATGCGCACGTTATTGTTTTCATGTACCACCACATTCACATATAACTTCCTTTCTTAATCAGGCGAACATGATGAAAATGACAGTGCGAAGAAAACTGCATCTGGCCACCCTTCTCTTTGGTGTCATTCTATCTGAAAGGCCAGAATACCTCTACAAAAAGCTTACATGGTCCAGTGACCATAATAAACATAAAACTAGGGCTTCTTCATATCTTCTTATCACTCCTAGACATCGAACCGCTGCTTTTCGTGGCAGTTTTAAATTTGCTGCCACTAGATGCTGGAATGACTTGCCGCCACCACTCCGTGCCCTAAAATCAGTTGCTTGCTTTAATAAACGTTATAAAGAACACCTACTAACTATACAAAAACAAGAGAAATAAACTTACCATTGATATACACTTGTGCGTTGGCTTGTGTACAAAAGCCAGGCGGTTGTCATTCTAGCGGTCGATTTTGTGTCTGTTTGTTTCTATAGCTTTTACAAAATATAGGTATGTCGCGTCCCAAAATGAAATAAAAATCACAAAAATACAAAATGAATCCAACTCAAACTTTATAGCACACAAATAGTATCACGGCACGAGTTTATTTCATTCAAACATATTAACACAGCACACAAACAATAATTAATAACAGTATAGTCACAAAATAAACTAAAACCTAATGAATCTAATCTCACCTACAATTCCTAGAAATGCATTGTTTGAATTTTGAACTGATGAGAACATTGAGAACCCCGCGCTTATTTTACGTCAGCTGTCAAATTGTCAATGTCATAATATCATTTTTTTTTTAAATCTAATGGCATAGACGCTAAGACTTTTAGCATAATTCTGTTTTATATCTACTTTTTTATATTTATTATATTTATTGTATGTATCTAACTTTGACTATCTATCCCTGGACAAGTGACGCGCTTATTTCTATGAACAAAAAAGTCTGTCACTTTTGGTGCGGGGGGAGGAAACACTACATAGACATTGCTACACACATACTCAAAATCATTTTGTATCGCCACGAAATCACACGTATTAAATTCTTCACCACTAACACAATTTACGCACACATAGAGGTCAAATACGTCAACATACAAGAATTGACGACAATACGAACGTATAATACAATAAAAATAATTAGGAAGCTACTATGTCGATATTTTATATCGATAGATTATTTTAGGAAGAATGGAGAAAAACGTAACAACATTACAAATTATTTTTATATGTAATTATTTATTTGCAAAATTAAAATCATCCATACACACCTTTTTAATATCTTGCGTCATAATTATTTTCAATGCAATGCTCTCATTGCATGATAATGAAATACAAAACAAAGGAACTGTTTAGGTATAGATAAATAGGTGTAACATACTATGTAATTGGAAAATAAACGCACGGGTGAGAAATCGCAAACTTTTCGAAATACATATTCTATAGCCTATGTTAATCTTGAATAATGTAGCATTCAAATGGTGAAAGAATTTTCGAAATCGGCAGTAGTTTTTGACTTTATTTGTTACATACATTGATACATACAAATCTTTCCTCTTTATAATATTAGTATAGATAGAGCGGATATTGGGGACGTTATGTTACAAATACTTTGATACCAATTAGTTTGATTCTTTCATTTTGATTTTTTCTTTTCTTTGCCAGGCTGATATATAAGGAATAACACTAGACAGAGCATTTTGTTTCCCACGAGATATAAGTAGGAGTAAATACGATTTTGTTCATTATGTCGCGCGTTAATGTGAACAGAAGCGCTACGCTAGAGGTCCTGGGTTCGATTCCCCGGTCGAGCAATGTGTTATTGGAGTTTTTCTATAAAATTAAGGGTTGATGCCCGATTAATGGCATTAGGCTTGCCCCCTAAGTACGCATCTGTCTAACCCTTCGGGGAATAAAGACGTGATGGTATGTCGTGTTCCGTACTCTCGTTATTTCTTTGAGCCGGATATCGAAGATGAAAATAATGTGTTTGAAGAAACACCCCGAGAGGCAGGGCATAGTGGAATTGAATAACTCACTTACAATTGGAGCTGCCCAACTGGGGAAACACCTACACTTTGCAGAAAATAGTAGCCAAATAACATAGCACTGTACTACTAGTATTCTATTATCTGTGACTGTACTATGTTGTGTTCCTAACGGTGAGCAAGATCGCCAGAGCTCCGCGAGGAAGCGTTATGTTGGCAGTGGGGGTACCGGTGTTGTGGGTTGTCTACCGGGTGTGAAAAGATTTTTACAGGTTCGGCAACGGGCGAGTGATACCCCAGGTGTTGCAAGCGTTCATATAATAGGGTACATTGACACTATATATACACTTACCATCAGGCGGGACATGTGCTGGTTTTCCACCTAAGCGGTAAAAGAGACCCCAGACCTTCTAAACATACCGTATCTTAGAAATCATTTTCAATGATTTTTGAAATACGATTTAAATATGTTAATTTATAAATTCTTTTGTCAACAAATTTATCCGCAACGGCTTAAGCTATTATTTATCAATCACACCTATATCATTTTAAATGAAGGTCTTTTGTAGATCTGAAAAGTAACAATTATAATATCTAATAGCACTGGATATCAAAAATAATCAATAATCTTAGTTACTTCATTTCCAAAAATGTTATTTTATTAAATTTTATAAAAATATAGTGATATCATAAATTCATGATATTCATCTTTAGTGATCTTTAGCAATTATTATAATTTGGTCTTACATTGAACACGAAAATAATATCGATATCGATTCGAAATCGTAAACAAACACTATCACATCATTAATTAAAATGACAAAACAAAAGAGGGACATAGTCTCGCTACACTTTTTAAAATTCGAGTTTTATTCATTATGTCATAATATATATAAGGCCTATAATTGCCAAAAAACGGTAATTCTGCATTAAGACCTATAATTGGAAATCATAAATGGTGACATCCTATTGGATGATATATAATTGAAATAAAAAAATGACATTTTGATGGATATTTCAAATTTAAATCTTACGTGTATTAGCAGAAGGCTGATATTGTTAGTAAAAAAAATTTGCTAGTCTCGTGGGGAGTGCGGATAGTCTCGTGGGGAGTGCGGGTAGTCTCGTGGGGAGTGCATGCTTGAACTAAACGATTATTTTATACTCGATTATTGAATCAGTAACGTCCTCGATCTTTATTAATAAATTGTATTATGTGATTTAAATAGAAATAAATGAACTTTAATACTTACATACGGAAAATAACTCCATCTTTATCTTAATAAGATATTAGATATTTTTTTGCATACATTAACTGCACGTATATCGGTATTTACACGGAGCATTTATGATGACCTTACTGAGCGGAAACGATTCTGTTAATGAAAAATCGATTTCGGAAACAGTTTTGATAAACGCGTTAGATTTTTTAATCCACTACCTTGCCAGAGGGGAATGATCATGAGAGGCGGGTCCTTATAGATAGATAGTCAAAGGTATCTAAGGATACCTAGCTGTCCGATACCCGTGTGGTCGCTCAAGGGCCTAGCAGAATACCAGCGCTGCGTCATTATTGCTATGATGTGGCATATGCTGAGCTATGGTCCTTTTTTGTTCTCACAAAACAGTATATTTAAAAAAAAAAATATTGTTATATTTTGTATTTTTCCTTTTTTATTTTATTTGTAAAATGTTCTTTTGTACCGCTCAAGATGTGAGAACAAAATAAACGTGTTTCCTTCTTCTTTCTTTCTTTCTATCTGAAAAAGTAACAAATAAAATATCTAATAGCACTGGATAGCAAAAATAATCAATAATCTTAGTTACGTAATTTCCAAAAATGTTATTTTATTAAATTTTATAAAAATATAGTGATATCAGAAATTCATGATATTTATCTTTAGTGATCTTTAGCAATTATTATAATTTGGTCTTACATTGAACACGAAAATAATATCGATATCGATTCGAAATCGTAAACAATCATTATCACATCATTAATTAAAATGACCAAACAAAAGAGGGACTCTCGCTACACTTTTTAAAATCCGAGTTTTAAGCATTTTGTCATAATATATATAAGGCCTATAATTACCAAAAAAAGATGAAAAAGGTAATTCTGCATTAAGACCTTTAATTGGAAATCATAAATGGTGACATCCTTTTGGATGATATATAATTGAAAATAAAAATATGACATTTTGATGGATATTTCAAATTTAAATCTTACGTTTATTGGAAGAAGGCTGATATTGTTAGTAAAAAAAATTTGCTAGTCTCGTGGGGAGTGCGGGTAGACTCGTGGGGAGTGCATGCTTGAACTAAACGATTATTTTATACTTGTCTTACAAACCAGAAGTGAGGACAGTTTTTTAAAAAGAATACACAGGTAAACCTAAAATTATTTAATCAATCAAAACAAAACTTGATAACCAAAATTACAACAATTAATAATTAACGATCTACGATATCCAAAACTCTAATTACTGCAAATGATGTAACATCATCAAATAACGTGACTAAAATAGTGCGACCGAATAACAATGAAAAGTGAGGGTAGCGATGTTCAACCGTTGACGAGTGAGAATCGAATGAGCCCGTTGACAAGCGCGCGCTCGCTTTTATGGCGTGTCGCTTGGTGCGGGTCTTGGAGAGAGGGGTTTTGCTAAGACTCGATTATTTAATCGGTAACGTCCTCGATCTTTATTAACCGCCTCGCCGCCAGGCCGACCGGAAGCCAAATCGGAAGTACAAATATACTTCCGATTTTTAGCAATAAAAAAATTCTTGTACAAAAACTATGAATGCTACATCAAAATAATAACTACCGTTATCAAGCTGAATAAATAACGGATCTAATTATATACCAATTAGGAGGTATAATTTTCATTAAAATATTTTAAAAAATATGTAATCGTGAAAAAAAGTGATGAAATCTGATATACCCCGAAAATAAATATTTTTTAAAAAAAAATCTTTTTTTTTATATCCATATAAATTATATTAAAATAAACTAGATTTAATATCATTTCTAAAAATACTAGAAGCATTAAACTTATTTTATACCATCAATAAGAAAAAAAATCGCGAAATTCGCGAAAATATCAACTACCTGCCATTTTTATTGCGGCCGTGTGCGCTCACACTCACTCAGTTGATTATCGACATCACAATGACTCATTGAAACCAGTTTGAAAGATAAACATAATTTCATTACGAACTATTGTTCCATTTAAACACAATTGCGGGCCAAAGTAAACAAAAACTTTTTGTAAAAAAAAATAACAATGGGCCCCCATTACTTACATTGTCATCGCGAACAATAACTTTTTGTCCGGCCAAATACTGCATTCCTTTACATTCTAAAACCACTTAAATTCAACAACACATTGTAGCCTAGTTCTTCACGAACATTTTGATGTATAATAAGCGTCAAATGAAACAATCACAACACAGCACAAGAATAATTTACGACGTCGGCACCCATGTCACTTGACAACCACTCAATGTCGCGGACTAATGAAACTTCAAAAAATTTTTTAGGATGACATTTCATTCGTATAGTGTTGGAACAAAGTTTAAACGTTCATTCATTTCATAGACAACAACGCTGTGTAAAAATTTTTATCGATAAAACGCTTTAGTCGATTTTTGAGGTACTTTTTCGACTGAGTGCCGCGTCACTCAGGGAGTGGGTCAACGTATACCCAGTGGCGTTTGGGCGGTATAAATTGTATTATGTGATTTAAATAGAAATAAATGAACTTTAATACTTACATACGGAAAATAACTCCATCTTCATCTAAATAAGATATTAGATATTTATTTGCATGCATTAACTGCACGTATATCGGTATTTACACGAAGCATTTATGATGACCTTACTGAGCGGAAAACATTCTGCGTATGAAAAATCGATTTCGGAAACAGTTTTTATAACCGCGTTAGCTTTTTTAATCCACTACATTGACAGAGGGGAATGATCATGAGAGGCGGGTCCTTGTAGATAGATAGTCAAAGTTCGGAGGATACGGTAGTTAGGTACCTAGTTGAAATATTAGTAATTAATTGATTACTTTATAGTATCTCTAAGTAGTCTGTGATTACTATCGATGTTTAGCCAACACCAACACTAATGTCTATCAGTGCTGCCAGATGGTTACATTTCTAACATTTTTCGTCACTTTTGACCTTCTCGCGTAATATGTTAGTAATTTTTATATGTAAGGCATTTTTCGTGACTTTTGAGAACAACGAGATTAGTAATACTAGATTTTTATTTAAACAGTATACGAACGCATCCAAATTGAACTCACATTTTTGCTTACTGGTAAGAGAAAATGGAATGAAAAAAATCAAGAGCTAAAAAAAAAACGTGCATTCGACATCATAGATGACATAGATCCCAAAATGTAACTTTTGCACCAAAAATGTTACTTTTCAAGAAACGAAACGTACCTTTCGACTCAAGGGCCCTGGCAACACTAATGTCTATTTTAATTTGTCAATCTTGAATAAATCTTGAACTTCTTGATAATGACTAGGCAGCATGGTCTCTGACCTTAGCCTGTTCCCTAAGGAACAAAAGTACAAAAAAAAAAAAAATTGAACTTCTTGAGCTTGTTTCTGTTTGGTTTGGTTGTAACTTGTAATATTATTAGTCAAAATCGTGTCATTGGAAATTTAAAATAGTTAATATATCGTATATTGTGTTAGTGTGCTAGCCTACAAGTGTCATCTTTATATTTAGCTGGTTGCTTTTATAATGCACATATCCCCTGGACAGTGTTAGAAGCATGTACGATAGTACATGCGGCGCCGCCGCTAGTGGGCAATGCGGTAAGTCGCAGCCCGACGGCGACGGGCCGCCGCCCCGCGAGCCTCCGCCTGCGCCGTTGGAGCGCGACTATAGCGGCTTCGACATCGTCAAGGCTACACAGTACGGCGCATTCGCCCGTGTCAAGGAGCTTGTGGAGGCAGGATGGGACGTCAACCAGCCGGATCATGAGACTGTCACGCTATTACATTGGGCTGCTATCAACAACAGGCGTGAGATCATCCAGTACCTGTTGTCGAAGGGCGCAACGGTGGACGCAGTGGGCGGCGAGCTGCAGTCGACGCCACTGCACTGGGCCACGCGACAGGGCCACTTGGAGGCCACAGTCCTGCTGGTGCGCGCGGGCGCCGACCCGGCGCTGCGGGACGCCGAGGGCTGCGCCTGCCTGCACCTGGCGGCGCAGTTCGGGCACACGGCCGTGGTGGCGTACCTGGTGGCGCGCGGCGCGGCGCCGGACGCGGCGGACGCGGCCGGCATGACGGCGCTCATGTGGGCGTGCTGGAAGGTGTCGGCCGTGGACCCGGCGCGGCTGCTGCTGACGCTGGGCGCGTCGCCGCGGCCCGCGGACCACTCGCACGGTAACACTGCACTGCACTGGGCCATCCTCGCCAGGAACACCACTGCCATATCCACGCTCATCCTTTATGTAAGTGTTTTACCTGTTAATATTCAGAACAATTAAAATATTGGATTTTTATTTGATCAATTATGTGCCGAAGAAGGATAATATTATTCTTTATGTATTATGTAGTCAAATTATTTAGTGTATTCTCTACAGCCTTAAGGAGTCTGCCAACTACATTGTCTCATACAATAACCATACTAGGAATGTATCAGGCCCGGAAATAAGCATGATACAAACTACTATGCCAACTAGAATGTATCATCTGCATATCACACCCATGCATAACAGCCTTGGTGACCATAGCATCTGTATATCAAATCAAATCATTTATTTGCTAACTGTCTAAATTAGGTCTTATTACATTAGTTGGTGCTTATGACTTAGTGGCCTATTACAGGCGTTGCAAAGTCAAACTCAAATGTTTTATTTCAATTAGACCATTAATACAGGTACTTTTGAATTGTCAAAAACTAGGTGCGAGGTTCCAAATAGTGGGTCTTATGGAGAAGAACCGACAAGAAACTCCATAGATACTCCTTTCAACAAAGATTATAACATTGATTTATTTTACAATTTAGTTCTTATAATTGAGAGAATTGTGCAGCTTGATGTGCAAATTTGAGAGATATTAATAATAAAGTATAACATAACATACCATCATGCCTGTATTCCCCGAAGGGTTAGGCAGAAGCGTACTAGTGTACACCCACAGTTCGCTGGTATGTTTAGGTCCCATGTAATAGGGGGCGAGCCTATTGCCATTAACCGGGCACTACTTCCTAACTCCAAGCTGCAACTGGGAATTTCATAGAGAAACCCAATAACGCTTTGCTCGACTTGGGAATCGAACCCAGGACCTCTAGCGTAGCAGTCGCGCTCTGAACCATTAGGCTAATGAGGCAGTTAATAATAAAAGAATAATTAACATAAATTGCATCATGTCGAAAATGAAAACAGTTTAAAATACATTATATAATGTCAAATCATCATAATTAAATGTCTATGATGACCATATTATTTTAATCTAGATCATTGGTAGGTTGGGTTTTATTTTGTTTGCATGTCTATTTAGGTATTCTTCAAGGGAATAGAAGCATTTAGCAATAAGGAAAGATTTAAGTTTCTTATTAAATACTAGCTTCTGCTCGCGACTTCGTCCGCGTAGCGTGATAATATATAGCCTATAGCCTTCCTCAATGAACGGACGGGACAACGACGACGAAACGGGACACTGAAATAATTTTTCAAAGTGGTTCCTGAGATTAGCGCGTTCAAGCAAACAAACAAACAAACAAACTCTTCAGCTTTATATATTAGTTAAATATATGAATTTTGGTTTCTTGTTTAATTTCTTGTGGTAGTTTGTTGTATGTTTTAATTGCCATGTATTTTTATTCTGGATGGTGGTAGGTACAGTCGATTTTTGTGTCGTGTGTTGATATTGTGTGTTTCTTGTACTTTGGTGAATGTATGGAGATGTTTGTGTACGAAGGTGCATATATCATGAATATAGATAGATGGTAGGGTGAGTCACTTATGACCGATGAAAAGTAGGGTTTACAACTTATGACCTAAGATCCTAATACATTTTTTTTGGATTATAAATAATTGTTGCATGTTTACACTATTTCCCCATAACATTATTCCATATCTTAGCCATGAGTAGGCATACGCGTAATAAGCTGATAATGCTGTTTCTGTATTAGTGCTGTATTTTAATTGAAATAGAGCATAAGTGAACTGTGAAAGTTTTGTTTTTATTTCTTCTATATGAGATTTCCAACTTATGTGTGTGTCTATGTTAATGCCCAGCAGTATGAATGTTTCGACTTCTTTTATTGGTGAGTTTAGGTAGTTAATGTTTAATTGAAGTGGGATAGTTTTGTATGTTTTGAATTGCATAATTTTAGTTTTTTTATAATTAATTTCTAGATTGTGATCTTTAAGCCAATTTATAACTGTTTGCAAAGTGTTTTGTATTAATTGATCAGGGTTTTGATTGTTTTCGCGTTTTATTAATATTGAGATGTCGTCTGCATCATCATAATTATATCATCTAATATAAACGTAAATATTGCACTTTCATCTCTATATTATGATAAGTCACTTTTTTTCTATGTTTTGAATTCAAAACAGGGTGATGCCAGCTTAGACGTGCCGAACCTAAGAGGAGTGACGCCTTTGGCGATGCTGCAAACTAATGCTGACTCACTCTGGGTGGGGAGTAAAGTATCTGACAAAATAAAAGAACACTCATTAGCTGCAAATAAAAAGAACGTGTTTAGGAGACTAACATATGATAAGGTAAATACAAACCAAGGTTTTTTAAAGTTATTTTGTGAAGGAAAAATTCGACTTGCAGGCAGGATTCGAAGCCGCGTCTTCTGTTTAGATACACCAGACGCTATAACCACTAAACCACGGCGAGTCCCACCTGCCATGTAGAATTAGCCTTCACATTGTGAACCATTCTCATTGGGCAGTGTCATCAGCATATGAAATGACCATGCCATGATTTAATGTTATGTTACAAAAGTCATGTAGATTAGCAACAAAGTAGGGCCCAGAATACTTCCTTGGGGAACACCAAAGAAGGTATTTTTCTGATCAGTGCTGAGAACACTGCTAATCCTAACGCATTGCGATCATTCTTCCAGGTAGCTATTAAATTAGAGTAGCTCATCGTTCTGCTGTCGGCATTTTCTGTAGCGACCATTAGGTCGGTGATTTAGGCGATGTGTGCAGGTGTTGGTCACAAATTATGTGAATGACACAATGTGATGCAAAGGAAAAAATCACATATTTTTCTACCTTACTGTACCTACCTACAAATTAATATTTTTTCACAATGCTTATAAAAATATTATTATGTTGACAGAAGTTCAGGTGGTGGTGTGTGGTGGTGATGCCTTTCGTGGCGTTCTACCTGACGGGGCTGGTGCTGGAGATGGAGACGTTGTACCTGATCAAGGCGTTCCTGCTCGTCTGTTTCTATGCCGCCCTACACTTTGTCAGCAACTTGCTGTTTGACGACGACCTCAAAAATATATTCCCGCTAAGTGTGTACCTCGCGACCAAGGTGATTCAAACATCATAACTATATCTAAAATAATAAATACCTATATCTAACATTAGATAACTTGTTTAACGGAATTTGTATGTATACATATAGAAAACCCTGATCGACCCGTGAAGGTATTGATAGGTATCGAGACCCAGTTCTATTTATATTGTTGCTTTCATTTTACAATGAAACTACTTTTTACGGATTTTATCGCGATATGTTGATATTTTTTAGTTCCCGACGTTTCGGATCCTTTACAGCATCCATGGTCACGGGCACACAGGTGTTGGACGTCTTAATGTTAAAATTACTAACAGCTACCTTACATTTTTGTTAATTATTAGCGATCCGTTTCACAAAGAACGAGCTCACCGTATCCTTTGGTCTTGCAGTTTTGGGCTTAGATTTAGATTTTATAGATTCTATAATGGGGTTCCAAGCAGCTGGTAAGACCCAACCATCTTCTCTATTGAAATTTCAACCATCTTCTCTAATATTCGCGTAAGTGTCAGAAATCAGTTCATTTTATAAGTTGAAAAAATGCCATTATTTTTCGTTTACGTTTCGAAAAATGTAAATGGCAGCACTTACGGTGGCAACGACAAACATCTATTTAGGCCCATGGTTGTTTTATCACATTTTAATTGCGGCATTTTGGGCACCACATGAATATTCAATGTTTGTTATTTTACTTAGTGATGTGATTGGGAACTTATATACCCCTTTCAGACAGTGTTTCTTAAATAAATTAAGGTAAATTATATACTGCAATCAGTCGCCAGTCTTTTATCAGCTTTGTTGAGTGAGAGTAGGGTATTTATAGCAGCTGGCCTATGCCTTGCTCTCAACTCAGAATATGTGTTTCAGAGGAACTACATACTCTTGTGACGCGTTAAACAAGCAGGCCAGAAAAGTAATATATTTCTTTGGAAGTCCCTAAGGATTCTTGGAGTGATTAGGTTGAATCCTAGTGCCCTCTAGGATTTAGTAGCCTAATTTCTCTCGCGACATCTTTTGGCGATGTTAGTTTAATGTCTAGGCATAATTGAATATCTTGCTTTATTATGGTATCCAGGTTGACTTGATCTATTACCTCGTTTGGTTTGAATACCTGGCCTAAGGGCGCGGCAAACGCCTCCGATTAATCGTGGTCCGTGCGAGCCCAAGATGACTGCCAACAGCAGCAGCAGTCAACAAGATAGGTTGACTGCTGTGGCCTACTAAGGTATTTGGAGGCTTCCACATATCTTAATAGGCAACAGTGTTCACCGCGTGCTGTTGGCAACAGCGGTTCTAGAGTTTTCCTGAGGCTGTTATTTTTCTGTTTCTTGATAGTTGATTTCAAAGCCTTTAGATAGATAGATAGATAGAGTATTCTTTATTGTACACCATAGGACTGAGCGGAGATACAAAAACAAATGTTAAATGAGTAAGTACAATTGGCGGTCTTATCGCTAAAAGCAATTTCTTACAGACAACCATTGGATGGTAAATTTTTTCAACAAGCCTTTATTGCTTTATTCAGTATTTTTAGGCTATTTTATTTCTTATTTGTAGCGGTTTTTTCGATCTATTCTGTAATATTTAGGCGGGCAGTATGTAGCCGAGGATAATCGATCCTGCAAAATCTTCTAGTCTTACACTGGTAGTAGCCTGGTTACGTGAGTAGCCTTCAAGAATGTTATGTTTCAGACTTGATTTTATCACCTGTGCAGACCCAGTGTGTGCACCTCGCATCTGCATGTGAGGTATATAGTAAACTGGCTTCTGCCCGCGACTTCGTCCGCGTAGCGTGATGATATATAGCCTATAGCCTTCCTCAATAAATGGGCTATCTAACACTGAAAGAATTTTTCAAATCGGACCAGTAGTTCCTGAGATTAGCGCGTTCAAGCAAACAAACAAACAAACTCTTCAGCTTTATATATTAGGTCTATACCTATGAAATTGCCGTTTTGTATGAAAAAATTTAAACGAATTTTTTTCATGTATTTTTTATTTGTATTAATCGAAGTAATCACCCATGCAATCAATGCATCTTTGCCAACGCAGTGGCAGTTTATTGATGCCCTTCTTAAAGAAATCAGCTGGACGGAAGGCAACAAATTCTTCAAAGGCATTTTGTACTGCCTCTCGGGTATTGAATTTTATTCCCGCCAAGAAGTTATCCAAATTCTGGAAAAAGTAGTAGTCTGTAGGCGCAAGGTCTGGTGAGTAGGGCTGATGACGGAGAACTTCCAACCCCAGTTCTTGCAACTTGGAGACCGTCTGCTGTGCAGTATGAGGTCGCGCGTTATCGTGCAGGAGCAGCGCGATTGACCAATGCTGGTTGGAGATGTGCCAGCGTCGCCATCATTGTGTTCAGTTCTTCACAGTACACATCTGCAGTAATGCTCACCCCGTTTGGTAAGCTGTGATGAATCACACCGGCGCTAGACCACCAAACAGTGACCTTTACTTTTCTAGGGGTAAGTTTTCGTTTAGGGCATTGTTTAGGTGCTGAACCAGGATCCAACCAACTTGCTGAGCGCTTGCGGTTATCAAACAGAATCCATTTTTCATCGCAGGTAACAATGCGGTTCAAAATTCCTTCATTTGTGTGTCTGTTGAGCAGTGCAAGGCACGTTTCGACGCGTACTTCGCGCTGGCGATCATTGAGTTCGTGGGGCACCCATTTGTCAAGCTTTTTTACGTTGCCAATTTGAGGCAAATGGACCAATATTGTTTTGACGCTAACGTCGAAAGCTGCTGCTAATTCAGCCCTCGATTGTGTATCATCAGCTTCCACAATCGCCTTTAATTCGTCAATGTCGACCAAAGTCTTCGGACGACCGCGACCGCGTTCATTTTTCAGGTCGAAATTCCCAGAACGGAAGCGAGCAAACCAATAACAGGTGGTGCGTTGGTTTGTAGTGTTAGCTCCGTAAACGTCGTTGATGTTGCGTGCCGCTTGTGCCGCGTTGCTGCCACGACGGTACTCATATTCCATAATTACTCGAAATTTTAACGTATCCATGATGACGAAAAAGATTGAAATGCGATCAATAAACAAATGACTACTTTTGGAAAAAGAATTCCATGTTTTTAAAATAAAATTAATTTGAAATTAGAATTCTTAGCCAAACAAAAATTATTTTGATTTGAAATGGCCAGTACTGCAGAACGGCAATTTCATAGGTAAATACCTATTATTAGTATGTGAGGTATATAGTAAACTAGCTTCTGCCCGCGACTTCGTCAGCGTAGCGTGATGATATATATGCCTATAGCCTTCCTCAATAAATGGGCTATCTAACACTGAAATATTTTTTCAAATCGGACCAGTAGTTCCTGAGATTAGCGCGTTCAAGCAAACAAACAAACAAACTCTTCAGCTTTATATATTAAGTATAGATTTGAAAACCTTTCAGACGAAAACTACTTCTGCTGGTAGCATACGCCTCGGAAATTAGGTTTACATCTAATTCGTTGGAAATAATTAGGGCGTTAAGTTCATTTATACTAGACGATAGTCCATTTATGTTCCACATTGCAACCCTAAGTGACGCCATTACTATTTAGCACGCCACGGGATAATGGTTGTAAGGACGTTAAGCAGTGTGCTGATTTGTTGCAGGAGCAGGTCTATCTTCTCTGATTGCTAAGTAGAATCTTCCACTGTGGTAGTTTGTAGGCTGTGATTATCATTGTCACAAATTTTTTTTGGTTCAGTTTGGTTTCTAGTGTTTTTAGTTATTTCAGCATAATTATTTTTGATCAGCAGGTGTGTTTGGTGAGATATTGGATAGGTAGGCTTCGTGTGGGTGCTAGTTGTGCGATATGGTCGGATATTAGGACGACTTCGTTTAGTTTTTATGGCAACCCTTATAGTTGGCGGGGTGGTCGCTAGCACACAGAGCACGTCTGGCTGGCTGGCGTGTCTGAAGTACTATGCCCATCCCCACATTTAACGCAACGGAACGGTCGCATACAATTATTTTTAGTGACCGTAGTGCTGGCATTAGCTATAGATTATGATTTTCGAGGTCTTCAATTTTAACTCGATGGTGATGTCTTTGATACCTTTGTTGTTAACATTTGGCTCCAAATTAACGAATAATGTATTCGAAGGTTTTTTATAAATTAATACATTTTTATATGATTTCGTTTCTTTTCTGGTAACGGTGCGCCCTATTAATCCCCTTTATCTTATTAGGTCAATGACATTATAAAGTTAACTATAGGTAGACACGTTATCTTCCTTCAAAAGTTAAAATTCGTTTGGCAGTCAATGACTACTCTAGTGTGTCGTATGCGGTTAGGCGAGCTAAGCTGCATTGACAGCGCTATTGACAGCAGTAAATATTAATTTTAGACAAATGTCCTGTGCTGGACAAATTATTATACTAAAGTAAGAAAAGAGCATGGAGTATCTTATTACAAATAAGTAAATTAATTCTAAGCTTCTGTATATTTGTTTTAAATATTTTCATTGAAATAAAACTCAAAATGAAAGAAAGAGCCAGCGCATCCATTTTTACAATGTGAGAGATAGAGACGCCGTATTTTCATGTCAAACTTAACTACATACCGCCATACTAGATATGGAATGCATTGACAGAACTAACAGACTAAAATCAACAGAAGCGACGAAATTATTTTTAAGTGGTCAAAATTCGCAGGTAATTTATTCATTTTAGTAACTTTAATCTCATGACATAGTTTCAACGCGTTTAAATGAGAATATTATCTTCAAATAAAATGTCTATGTCAATTTCTTTCAGTAAAATCGCCAAATCAACAGTCTGTCAGATATAAAATTACAAGCAATTTTAAATATAATATCTCAGTTTTCTTATTCAATAAGAGGGGGCCATCACGCTGGCCTAATGCGGGCTGGCAGACTTCACACACCGTCGTGAAAATCTCACAGGCATGCAGATTTCCTCACGATGTTTTACTTTACCATCTAAATACGTGATAATTAACTATTAATATACACGTTACTTCGAAAAGTCTTCGAAGTGCCTTGGTGATGGGGCCATCTACCTATTGATTAATAATTGTAGCTTATTTTGACACCGATGACTTCCATAAGTGTTTTATTGTATTTTTGATAAAATTGGATGGCAGTGTACATTTTACGTTACGTTACGTCTGCCGGTGGTATAAGTAGTTAGACATGAAATTATGTAAATCAATTAAATCTGGCTTGGAAAGTCCATTCAAGTCGTCCCAAGAGGATCTTGTTTTTTTTTTTTGAAGAAGTCCCTAGTATTAGCCTCAGCTATCCACAGGTTAAACACTTGGATTCGAAATCGAGACCTTTGACTTTGCGGTTAATGGTCATATCACCAGACTGCATGTTTATAATTATAATTAATTATCAGGTGCTTAAAAGGTGAAGGAAAACATTGAGAGAAAACTTGCATGCGTGAAAGACCTTCTCGGCGGTGTGTGAAGTCTCACTTTTCTCAGTCAATCTGAGAGCAGTGCTCAGCAGTGAGAAAGTTAATAATTTCAGAATACTATTCTATTTGTGACCAATGCAGTGCACCGGTCTGCAAAAAAACAAAATATAGCACAGCAAGTTACTGATGTTCCCAAAACTTTGAAAAAAAAAAATAACACAAACAGTTTTCGGTGGTATTCAGACGTCATTGAAGTTGACAGGAATGAAAGTTTCTAATACTGTTAAAACTAAACCAAAATGTGAAGTATTTTTTGTACCCAGCCTGTGGTTTAGTGGTTCGAGTAACGGACTGCTGACCATGAGGTCGTGGGTTCGATTCCCACAGGACACAAAAATTTATGTGATGAATATAAGTGTTTGTGTTCGTCTGGGTGTTTCTTATGTATTATAAGTATGTATTTACAAAAAAAAGTATATAAGTATTATATCCATTGTCTAGTACCCATAGTACAAGCTCTGCTTAGTTTGGGACTAGATGGTGCTGTGTAAAAATGTCCCAGAATATTTACTATTATTTATTAGTCAATATTATGAAATTTTGATCGACAATCCTAATTACGGAGAGCGGTGGTTACAGATGATTACTAGGTCATCAACTATTCATTGGTTACGGTTGGTGTTTCATGTTGTAAACATCATAATATTTTTCAAAAATATAAAATTTTAAAATGTGTTATTTGTACCTAATATCCACTCTGCTCAACAACTCTTGAAAATCATTAATCATTGTTTCATGCGACACCTATTAATCACGTGTGTCTTAAAAGACAACTGCTTCGTGCTATTTCTTTTCAACTTGTGCTGCCTGTATATAAGCTCGCGCTCATTAGTAAAGTTCAGATATCAACGGTTATAGGTTATAGGTACATTTTTTATGAACATAACGTATCTAATAGTATTATATCATTGTATTAGGTCAATAACTTTTTATAGTGTTCTGCAGAGTTTACCGTCAGACGTAGAAGATTTTTGTTAACAATCTTGTATCTAAATTAGTTAGACGGAATTGTTGACTCAATTAGTTTAGTAAGCTCGTAAATAAATATCCTCAATGCCGTAAAGAACAATCGGTGGAGGTTTATTTGGTCGATTAATACTTGAACCAGAATCATCGTTCGGGTAGAGTGAATTTGTTCGCTATCTGTGTAGGAGTATGTGAAGGTAAAAGTGGAGAAACGTCACGGATTTTACTATTTTTGTTGAGGGGTGATGCCTAACTTGTGAGAAGGCTATCTATATACAATGATGTTCGCCAGGTTCATCAATGTGGCTGAAGCCCTCAGCTATTCATCCTCTTGGCGCGGTCTCCACATTAGGTTTCGGGTAATATTCGGGTTTATTGGGGTTGTCGGTCTTTGGCATAAGATAACGGTTTTTTTTGTTACGGTTCTTTTAAAAAAAAAGCTTACTAGCATTGTGGGACGCAAATTACTAGTATTCTTGTTAACCCCTCGTGCTAAGTTAAATGCTTGTGTTACGAGTGGGTTCACGTCGGTAGTGCAATGGGTGAGATTCGAACCGGCAACCACATGATCGCAACTCCGACGCCCTGGCCATTAGGCTACCGCCGCTTTTATTTTATTATGGTTATGCGGCGGTTATGGTTGTTATTTCCTACGTCCAGCCTGACCTTTCCTTCAAAAATGAATTCATTCATCCATTTCGTTTTAAAACTCCTAGTTGTCATTTTAACCCATCACAAAAGTTATTAGGTAATAGGTAAGAAAGAGGGCAAATTTAGTACCCGGTCACAAAATTGCCAATCAAAAGATAGCGGAGCATAAACGGCCGTTTATTCCGCATATTTTGACACTCAACGGAATCAAAATCTATAGGGTCCCGTTCACTGAGAATCATGAATTTTGCCAAAAAGCACAAGTAACGGAAAGAATCCTAAAACCGTAAAGTAGATACATTATAAAAGAGCCAGATATTACAGACAACTGCTGCTTAAACTGGGGACAACAGTTTTCTAACGACAAAGATAATTTCGTCCCTCAATACAAAGTATCCAATCTTATCTCAATACAAATTAGTTCGGAACCCTCGGTGTGCGAGGTCGACTCTCTTTCATTATCTTGCTTATTTGTACTATAACTTGAGTGGCAATTTGTAATTGAGAATATGTCGACAGATATGGTTCTACATAACGTGGGCGGTGTTCATTGCGGGCGAAGTGGGCGCGGGCGCCACGCTGCTGTTCGCGCTGAGCTCGGTGGCGCTGTGGTACACGTTCCTGCGCTCGTGGCGCTCCGACCCCGGCGTGATCTCCGCGTCGCGCCAGGACAAGCTGCGGGTGCGTGTGTGTGTGGGTGTGCGGGTGTGGGTGTGGGTGGGTGGGTGTGTCGTGTGTGTAGCGCTACAGCGCGGCTCGCGCGCGTGTGTGTGGCAGACCATCATCGAGCTGTCGGAGGCGGCGCGCGGCGGGTTCGAGCCGGCGCGCTTCTGCTCGGCGTGCCTGGTGCGGCGGCCGCTGCGCTCCAAGCACTGCTCCGTGTGCAACCGCTGCGTGGCCCGGTTCGACCACCACTGCCCCTGGGTCGGCAACTGCATCGGTGAGTTCCTCCTTCGCGCGATATAGTTATTCCCGAACAGTATGGATGTGTGTAAACTCTGTTGACGTGAGTTTTATCTTTAGTTAAAGAGCTTCCGCATCATCACCTTCAGCAATACTTAATATTTAAAGTATTAAACGAGATTTACCGAGCGTATATGAGCGTATCAATGCCACACACAATACATAAAAGTCCACTGCTGAACAAAGGCCTCCCCTAAAGACTTCCACAAGGACCGGTTGTATGTCGCCTGCATCCAACGACTCCCAGCGACCTTCACCAGGTCGTCCGTCCATCTCGTTGGAGGTCGTCCCACACTGCGTTTTCCGGTGCGCGGTCTCCACTCAGTTCTACGAGCTATTTGCCCCGCCCACTACCACTTAAGCCTGCTAATCCTTTGAGCTATGTCAGCAACTTCTTTTCTACGGAGTTCTTCTACGGATCTCCTCAATAAAAGTCTTGGCAGGCGGCTAAATATTTATTTCTATCAGAATCATCATTTAGCGATAAAAATAAACTATGAAACTCTTCGTCACATATCCGCTCGTCTTTATAGTACTTATCTTCAAATTTTATTGCGTGATCATCACATTTTTATGTTCTATTGAATCTGGATCATCGTTGCGATTTTTTAAATAGTTAAAAACATTGTATGTAATTTGCTTGGCTTGACGTCCAATAACTTTCCCTATCGACGGATTCATCTTCGTGTCCTCACTCGTATACACAAGCTACCGTCAACGTTTGCCATACCGTTTCTACTTGGGAGAGCCATGCTTCGACACGAATGGGCCGGCTCGACCGGAGTAATACCACGGCCTCACAGAAAACCGGCGTTAAACAACGTTTCGTTGTGTTTCGCCGAGGGTTACCGGAGGCTAAAACCCTTTTAAAAGGCGGTCAACGCACTTGTGACTCCTCTGGTGTTGCCGGTTTCCATGGGCGGCGGTTATCGCTTACCATCAGGTGATCCGTCTGCTCGTTTGCCCCCCTATCCTATAAAAATAAACCCCGCTGCCTTACGTCTGCCGTCGCCCGCGGCCCCCGTGGGCCATGAGAGTGTCACGTACGAATTTGCGAAGGTACAGTCATGTGTCTATTTCTCCCCTTAGTGAACAATCTACTATTAAACCCACTGTTTGTTTAGGGATTACGATAAGACACTTTTATGTCGGCAGGCGCCAAAAACCACCGTTACTTCATCGGGTTCCTAGTGAGTCTCCTGATGATGTGCGTGTGGATGCTATGGGGCGGCGCGCGCTACTTTGTGAGCGAGTGCGGCGTGGAGGGGGGCGCGCGGGGCGGCGAGCTGGGGGGCGCGCGGGGCGGCCAGCAGGGGGGCGCGTGGGGCGGCGAGAAGGGGGGCGCGTGGGGCGGCGAGAAGGGGGGCGCGCTCGACGTGGCGCTGCACTGGGCGCAGTGCAACGCGTGGCTGGCGTGGGTCATGCTCAACGCCGCCTTCCACCTGTTCTGGGTGAGCGTGCTGACGTGCTGCCAGCTGTACCTGGTGGTGTGCCTCGGCATGACCACCAACGAGCAGCTGAACCGCGGCCGCTACCGGCACTTCGTGGCGCGCGGCGGGCGCTCGCCCTTCACGCGCGGCCCGCTGCACAACTGCGCCGACTTCTTCGGCTGGCGCGCGTGCGGGCTGCTGGCGCCGCGCGCGCGCGACTGGGCCGCGGCCGACGCGCAGGCCGACGCGGAGGCCGAGGCCGAGGCCGACGGCGACGACGCGCCCATGCTGCCGCGCGCGCCGCACCACTACGTGTGAGCGCGCGCCCGCGCCGGCGCCGGCGACTTCGTGTAGCCGCCCCGCTCGGCGCGGTGTCCGCGGTCTCTGCGGCGCTGCTGCTCGGTGCCGCCCCGCTCCCCTGTCGCCGCCCCGCTCCCCTGTCGCCGCCCCGCTCCCCTGTCGCCGCCCCGCTCCCCTGTCGCCGCCCCGCTCCCCTGTCGCCGCCCCGCTCCCCTGTCGCCGCCCCGCTCCCCTGTCGCCGCCCCGCTCCCCTGTCGCCGCCCCGCTCCCTTGTCGCTGTCCCGCTTCAGTGTCGCCGATTTCAATAATAAATTAATTATTTGGGTCAGCGTGGAACTTCAAGACGTAAATTCAGAATGTGAAGGTAAATTTGACCTGGCGTGCACTCGTGAATGATCTTCATCGATTTATTTAACTATTAATAATTCAGATTTATAGAATTTTTTAGAAGCAAGCAAATAAATTATTAACAAAAATATTGATTAGTGGTACAGGTAACACATCAAACGATAGGCTGTCGATGAAGTTATCTTGGGTTAATTAGGTACGTGAGCTAGCTGCCTGGGACAGAATACCTGGCGTAGCATATTATTGTACCATGAGTTTGAGTACGACGAGCTCCCATCGAGCGGAATATGCAGGTGGCAGCTGTTCTGTGTAGGTATTCCGTGGCGCCATTCATGTACCTCAAGAATGTTATATCCTACTTATGTGTCATCCTACGAACAAATAACTGACTGTATAATAATTTAGTACAATAATTAATTGTTGAGTGTGATACGATACTGTACATTTTAAAGGTAGAATGAAGATCAAATTATATTTCTTATAAATTAACGAAGCTTCCTTCTTCTAAGATTGTCCAGTTTTAACTTTTTAAAATCATGTTTGTACCATCGATAGACACACCTAGATATATGTATATAATGTACTGTCACTTAATTGTACTATTCGTGTAGTGGTACACCGTGATCCTGTAGCGGTCAGCCGCCGCCACGCCCAGCGTCCGGTATTGTCCGGTTTCGCCGGGTATCGTCCGGTATTGTCCGGTTTCGCCGGGTTATCATCCGGTATCGCCGGTATTGTCCGGTTTCACCGGGTATCGTCTGGTATTGTCCGGTTTCGCCGGGTTATCATCCGGTATCGCCGGTATTGTCCGGTTTCACCGGGTATCCTCCGGTATTGTCCGGATTCGCCGGGTATCGTCTGGTATTGTCCGGTTTCGCCGGGTTATCATCCGGTATCGCCGGTATTGTCCGGTTTCACCGGGTATCGTCTGGTATTGTCCGGTTTCGCCGGGTTATCATCCGGTATCGCCGGTATTGTTCGGTTTCGCCGGGTTATCATCCGGTATCGCCGGTATTGTCCGGTTTCGCCGGGTATCGTCCGCTACGATCCTGGCACACCACTCGCTTCATCTACGTTCATTAACCTCTTTCTCATACAATATAATTCTCGATTTAGATACGTATACGTTTTCGAAAGTGTTCGAGCTTGGGCTACTGATACATACATATAATCTGCTTTATGTTTTTACTAGAGATATTTCAAATTATTTAACCCCACCAATTATATTTGTCAATTCTTAAAAGTTTGGCATTGCTTCAGCGATTACTTGGTCCATTAATGTAATTATTTGTCCACTAAGTAATGACTTACATTTGAAGGACCGTTGTTGGGCACTCATCGGGACATTTCATTAGATTAGTGGTGGGAAACCACTTTAGTTGAACCGACCAAACTATCAGTTTGTCCCCATTCTCTGAATGTTTTACAAAGATAAAAATAATGTTTACTACGGTACTATTTACCCAATTAATTTTTAACTTTTAAGCCTAAATCTTTGGTGCGTAGTTCGTTTCGGCGGCTGCGGCGGGCGGCGGCGGCGACTGCGCCTCTGTGCGGACTAACTATTATTTACATGAATCAAGCAGTATTAGTAATTAGTAAATAAAAGTATGCCCACATGATTTGAGTTAGGTTATGTGTAGGCACACTCTAAGTTAAAAAAATAGTTGCCTGTGTGTACTTACATACAATCCTATCTACTCGTATCTAACTATAATTTGTACACATCTTTCTAAACGAGATTGAGCGTTGTTCAAGTTTACTGTTTATTGTATAAATTATAAATTATTTTGTACTTTTCACTTTAAATAGATGCCTATGATGATATAGGTATTATTATAGAAATCCTTATCTAATTTATGAGCTTACAATAATATCAATGTTTCTGTAAAATGCTTAAATAAAATTGTACGTAGAAAGTACTTTTTAGGTACTAGAGCTACCGGAAGTGGCTCCAATATGAACTGACTTATCTAACGTACAGTGCAGCGTGTCGTGGTGCGCACGTCTGCCGCTAGTAGCGCATCGTAGCTAGTGTTCAAAAATGCCCTGGGATTGGACATTTTGAGGGGTATAATTTAAACACTTCACCCTAAACCTAAGTATCAAAACAATAAATATCTCCGAAAAATTAAAATTACAATAAAAAGGGTCCTTAAATATACTATATTATGGTCCAAAATAAATACCACACAACAGAATAATTGCTCGTTTTGTACACGTATAAGGCAAGCACGTGATTCTAAACCCTGTTATGTTTGTAGCACCCAGAAACAATTTGAAAACATAACTAATGATGTATCTAATAGATATTTCGACTCATCTTGAGTAGGTAGGTAGGAATATTACGTTACGACGTATCACGCGTTTCTTCATCTTCACTTAAAATATCTGATCTCAAGGGATTTTTGAACACTGCGTACGCAGAAAAGAAAAAACAGACGAATTAGCATGATACCAATTTTCTATGAAAGCCTGTGTCGCAAAACGGAAATGCCGGGTTTGCTGCGAGACATGTTGGTACGCAGAGGAGAGCGCCAGCGCCAACCCGCCACATATCCAGACCGAAGTGTTTTTCTTCGCGTGCGCAATTCCTACACGGAAAGGTGCTTACCCGGATTGAGCGATGATCTGGTGAAATTATAAGTAGGTACTGTTAGATCCTGACCGCGTTGACGTTGTTTTAGAAGAAATTGCAAGAGATTCCTGCACGAGTACGAGAGCAATTCAACGACTCACGGGTAAATAATAATACCTAAATACGGTCTGCCAACGTGCAATAGAATTTTGTCAAGAGATGATAAGACGAAACAACAAAGACTCCGAGTTTTTTAACCGCAACGGAATATTTAATATACCTACACAAAAAAGTAACTACCATTCCTGGCCGATCAAAAATCCAAATTTTTTTGCGTTGGTGCCGCCTGTGCATTGAGGAAGGTAGCAGACATGAACGCGCTGGCACGAATTGCGGTGTTTCAAATATTTTTATCTGATATTCATAATTATTCATCATAACTATTAATCGGAAAAATGTGAGTAAATGCCGCAGAAGCGGCAGTAGCCTGATGGCTAGAGCGTCGGACATCATGTGGTGCCGGTTCGAACCCCACCCATTGCACTACCGACGTGAACCCACTCGTAACACAAGCATTTAGCTTAGCACGAGGGGTTAACAAGAATACTAGTAATGTGCGACCCACTTTACTGAATGTTGCTGTTTTATGTCCGTTTTCGCATAAAAATCTCTATAAAGTACCAAAATTTTTTTCGTATTATTTTGAGAAGAGTGAAACTTATAATTATCAGGATGTTTAAGCTTCAGTCAGGGTTAAGTAATATTTTTTCCAGTCGGATTCCAGTATAAATTTATCTCAAACGATTTTTTTTATCAAAATCTAAGTAAGATGTAGTTAGAATTGGTTCATATGAATGAGGTGTTTAGTATTTTTACTTAATATACTTAATTATGCTAGCCATAATACTAACAAAGAGATCTCAAAGAATCGAATCGATAGGTGTTAGTGTCCCCAGACCACAGACCTTCGCTGGTACCGGTTTCCTGGGACACCTGTATGAGATGAAGTTGAATAACAATTTAGTGTATCACTCATGTCTTATAGTGATGTATATGTCGCAGTAGAATTGTACAATTCTCTATTTTACATAACTGCTAGCTGCTTTTCAAAATAGCTCTGTTACCTATGTAAAACAGCTGAATGTCGTCCAGCTGGATTGCAAGTTGTTTTGAAGAATGAATTCGTTTTGTGTAAAAAAGCTATGACTAGTTATATTTTGCCATCAAATTTAGTTTTGACGAGGTAAATTCGGGATGAAATATGTTTTTTTTTTAAACGCTGCCCCACACTAGGATTTTCTCCTGTATTACAAACACAAATTCTCACATACACAAACACCCAGACCCGGTACAACTACCTGTAGATCATATAAATATTTGTTCCGTGTGGGGATCGAACCCACAACACGTGTCGCAGAAGCCAATTGCTCAGCCGCTACGCCAAACGTAAATATTGGTTAGGTTATGTTAGAACTGTGACCAAACGACGCTGGGTTCTGTGCCAGAACCGAAATGTAGCCATTGTGCAAATATCCATAAAGAAGAAATTTGGGTTAACTTGACGATTTATTATTCTATAGCTTATGCCATTCTTATGCCAACGCCCCTAGCTCCGAATTTTGAAACTAAAATTTACAATCCAACATTCCGTAACACGCTGATACTGTTTTGCAAGACAGCTAAACATCAATCCGCTATATTGATGACCGTAAAAAGATTCCTTTCCGCGTGTTGAAAGTCACAAATTATGCAAAACTGCTGAACTTCATTCACCTATTTTGTATAACAGAGCTGTTTTATAAAGCAGCTAGCGGTTATGTAAATAGGGTATTTTACACCATGTAAAAAAAAAATATGAAAATGCATTTTTCTGATAGATTTTGAAAAAAGTAAACGAGAAACGTTAGTATTTATTAATAAAAATGCAATGTAAATTTTATAATTCAATTTCAAAAATCGTCTTTTTTAATCTGTTTTAAAACGCCATCCGCCATATTGGATATCGACGTGACGTCACTCACATAGAAAACAATCTAGACATTTGTCGTCTCAGAGTAACAATTCAACAATAATTGTTTGTCGTGCTGTGTTAGTTTGATTAAAATCGCATCATGGAAGACGGTTTTGTGAAAGCAGAAAGTACAAATCTACCAATGATCAATACGTTGATTGATGGTGGCAAATTTTTTTGCATCCAATCCCGATTTCTGTTCTGCCGAGTTGAGAAATATTAAAACAGTAATGTAAGTACCTACCTAACTATCGTATCAAGTTTTGTCTAACAATAAGACCCAGTTTCACCAATTTCTATGTAACAAGGCATTAACTAATCAGCATTTCAAATTAACAAAGCTGTTAAGGCTTCGTCGTTCACCTGAGCCCGCCAAATTCCCGCCAAAAATTGCGAAAAACCAATTGAAATTTAATTGTTTTTTCGCAATTTGTAGGCCTATAACACATTCTAGATTCCTAGCTGTAGTAATTGCGGCATTAGCTATACAATATTCACAACTGAGCATTAAAAACTTTGCTTAATAAACGTTAAAGAAGCTAAACTCACTACTTAATATAGGTACATAATATAACCTATAAATACGTTAGGTACAAATTATGAAATTGTAATATTAACGAAGTTTTTTTTTGTTTATTAGTTAACATACTATTTATAACGCATACTTACATCAAAGTGGTCTTCACAGAAATACAGTACTTATAGTCTTTGTGGACAATAATTTTGGATCTCTTCTTGCCAGTTTCAACCAAGTGTTTCTCATTTTAATACCACTTGGCAATTGAATCCACAATTTTTGTGGCGTTTTTACACTTGTATTATTGCATTCAGGCACAAGACACCAATGATAAACATTATAACTCATTATTTTCACAAATCGTGTTACTTGGTCTTTGGCAGTTGTATTGTTTAATAATGAAGTGACGTCACGAGCCGAAGTAGCATGGCGGCTAGCGTTTTCGCGAGTAAATTCAAAATCATAAATTAAAAATCGTTTTTAAGGCATTTTTTGGTTGTATAAAATTGAAATAAAAATTCTACTGGTTCATTACGATCTAAGGATTAATTTAAAACAGTTTTCAAAAAAAGGTGTAATTCCCTATTAGCGAATTAAACAATTCTATTGCGACATATCCACCTTCTTGTGTGACCGTTCACCTGAGCCCGCCACATTAAAACTTCAAATTGTTTTTAGCAGGTTGTAGATTATAACAAGTTCTAGATGCATGGCAGCCGTAAACTGGGATTACTTTGATCAATCTTGGCCAATATAGGTTTATTATCTTTTTGATCAGCAAATAATAAAATCAACACAAAATATTTAATATCAGAAAGTAAATAAATTGGGATGGTACCTAAAAGCTAAACTCGTTTTGGGGTTACTAAGATGTCCCTATTCTTTGTTACGTAATTACGACCTTGGCACGGCATCTTAATAATTTTAAGGACGTTTCCAAAGGTATCAATGCAAATCTGCAAATTGACAAAGTGAAACCGCGGGAGCGACCCCTCGAACGGTGGGTGCGTACAACTGGACTCGCTTGTGGCCGTGTGGCGACAGGGTCACGTGCTAATTCCTCTGTTTTTTCCGTGTCGTGATGGCCAAGCGAGCAATGGCCGCCGCCGCCGCCGCGGCGCGCTCTGCCTCAGCCTCGTGCGCACTCTACGTATAAATACCTACCTACTGAAGGGTTTATCTTCGGAAGGTGTTTTTAAATACTCTTCTATTGTAGATGTTAATATGTATAGAACAATACTATTGTATTATAATAACGAAACCAAATTGCATTTAATTGTCAATAAATAAATAAAGCTAAGCATTGTTTAATTAATATAAGTAAGTAATAGTTAAAATAATTACATAATATATTTTATGTAAATAGGTACTATTTACAGATTTGAGATTGTGATAATTACACTCAGGCAGGTCCAGAATGTTTAATTTCTGGATCTGTCTGAGTGAAATCAAGTCAAAATAATTAATAAGTAATTGTATTAGTTCGTGTGTTGGTATCCAGAGATCCAGCTAGCATTCCAAATGAAAACTAAACCTGGTAAGTGTTAGCCTACCACGCACGCACACTGAGGGCAGACGAAAAGATAGTTTAGCTGGCCGAAGAAATTGAAAAGTTGCACTGGAATGTCATGGGTCAATCAAAAGTCCGAAGTGAGGGAATTCTGGCAATCTTTTCTATTAGGTACCGACAGGGCTAGGCTAACACCCTATCAGTCCTAAGGTGTGTCGGGTTCATCAACCGCATGTCCGTGTCCGTGTTGTCATCCACAACATTCTTTATATCGATCGGAAACATTTTATTTAGCTCAGATTACCTAAAGACAAGTATGTGGACCAAAATCCCAAGAAAAAAGCAGCTGCAGTTGTCGCAGGAGGAGCATGTCAGGCGCCACCAGAACCAGAAAGCGCTTTGGGCGGCCGAAAAGATGGTCGATGCGGCGTCCAAGGGTTATAACCAAAATATCATTAAGGAAAATATTGCTGCCATCAATGGGTGATCTTAGTCACCCATTCATCCATCCATATAAAACAAAATAAAATTATGCCGATCCCGAAACTAGTTCCGGAATCCCAGAATGTGTCCAATATAGAAACTCAGTTCCGGAATTGATAAACTTCCGAAATTGCATGCCCCAGTATGTGTTAGGTACCACCTGTGATGACGTAGGGGCATGGCATAGAGACGTGCTTACTCACTATTTGTCTCATGTGAAAGCTTAAGGTCCTACAGCGAGGCATTTCCCTTAATAGTGTTGGTATCTACGCTAGTAGGTGTAGATTGCTAATTACATTCTGAGCTTTTTGTTATTCGTCACGGTAAATTTAGCTACATACTTATGTGAAAAAGTTATGCCAATGCCACATGAGCTGAAGCCCTTCAAAAGACGAGGTCTTACCTGACAATAGATAAGCAGTTACAAACTGAATAGATAATAGTGATAACATTGATTATTACTCGAAGGTTAACGCGCACATGTCTACCCGGTTTGGGGACGGGTTAGAATTCAGCTCCTCGCTGCCATTCAGTAAGTAAAGCATCTCGTAATAGGCGAGAACAAAGCTGACTTGCTTTGTAGGGCATTCTTCGTTCTGACTGGCTGACCACCCTTACGCCGAAGACCTTCATAAAGCACCTTGGTGTGTGCATCGACCTCAGCGTGTGAGAGCCAGTTCACGCTTGGTTGCTTTGGCTTTGGTAGTCTGCAGTAGGTAGAGACAGAGACTCTTCGGCACATGGGCAACCCCTCTGGAGCAGGTGTCCATGGCCGGCGATGACTACTTAGGTACCTACTATCAGGTAACTCGTTTGCCGATTGATTATATCAATAAAAAAGGTGTACTATAGTACGCCACCAATTTTATTAAATTATGACAATGAAAATTAAAATTGCTGAGAGGCTCGTGGCTAAGTAATAGCTAAGCAGATCAACTGATCTGCAAGGTAAAGCTGCCCTCGCCGCGGCCAGTGTGTTGATGGGTGACCATTCTTAACACATCAAGTCAAGTCCTCTCCGTGTCTCGGAGAGCACGTAAAGCCGTCGGGCCCGGTGCTCATAAGAACATCTATGACAATTGTTAGTAGTAGTCAGAAGCCCAAAAAAGCCTGACAACCAATATCCGACTATCGGTTACGGAGGTCTGATGGCAGTCGCTTCGTGTAAATATGCTGATATTTAGCCGCATCTCGTTAGAGTGGAAGCCGACCCCAACGACGTTGGGAAAATACTCGGAGGATGGATGGCTGGCCGGGCGGCGGTCTCTCTCAGTCTGTCACCCGGCAAGAATTCACTTGCGGGTGGAATAGGATGCGAAGCAAGTTCTCAACATGCAACATGGCTGTGACTCAAGCAAGAGAAGAGTTAGGGTGTGCGGCTTTGAGTCTGTACGAGGTAGGCATGCCCTGCCTGTCTCTCCTCCTCTCTCTCTCTGCCCCTCCAGGCGGCAGGCGATCCATGAGGGTGAGATATTCAAGTGCTACTACTGTACGAACCCACGTAAAGCCTCCAGCAGGAGACGTTGCTTACCTAAAAAATTGAACACTTATTTCCTAAGTAAGTACCTATATGTACATAGCTGTAAGACAAATTTGAATATCTGTGGCGTACCAATGTTGTATCGTAAAATTTCCCTGCATCGAAAATATTTTGTTTGTAGGGTAGGTATTGTTAACAACATTATAATATAATAATAATAATAAATTAATAATTGAATGAATTAACATGATTCTACCTGCCCCAAGCCCTATATATGGGTGCATGTAAGGCCTGCCAGTGTTGTTTATATAGATATGAAGGGCCCGTCCAACCTGTTGCTAATAACGGAAAGGAGACCGTTGCCGCTGCCCCGCACTCTACTCGCTATCGAGGTCGCTCTTTTGCGCATGCTGGCATAAAAACAGTCAATGCGGACCCTCGCGAACATTCCCGATGCGCTACAGAAGCGAGGGCAGCCGCAGCAGTGCCCTCGGCGCGTTATTATATTGAACGCGGAGAGCACTGTAAGATCTCTGCAAATATGATACCCACAGACTACTCGTATAAAAAGATGAGCAGTAGGCTCGAAACAGGGTCACCTTTACATCCCTAGAGCTACGAACAAACCTGCAGGCAATCATATTCGCTCTCACCGACAGCGCCCTCCTTTCTCGCTCAATATCCGCGTCGTCCTTCACAATACGTCGGTCGGACGTCACAATATTTCCCAGATACTTAAAAGTATTTACCCACCCGCTCCAAATGTACTTTACATAGCCTTACTGGTGGAACCTCCGCAGGTCTCTTAGGACCCGCAATGAAAACCATAAGCTGACTCTATTTATTACTTAGCTCTCTGAGTCTCCCTATTGACGCGCTCAGCAGCACCATATCAGGTATAAGTAGGTACCTAACTACTTACGTACGAAATTTAAAAATAATTATTTTTTAATGCTTATACTTTTTATGGGTGATATCGCCTGGTAATTAGGTAGGTAGGTATTTTGCACACGACTCCATTTTTATGTTATCGTAAGTATTTTCGTTGATATCAGATTAATGTTTGATTTGAAGCAGAACTAAGTCCAGCGCGGCCGAGCTCTGGTAGCTACTAGTACGTTATCTATTAGGTATAAATAGTTGTGTTTTTTATTGACAAAGCTAGCTGAAATATCTAATCCTGATCAATTAAATTGATTCCAAACGCATAAAGCAGCTGCGGGTACTTTGGTACCTGTGAGTACCTGGTGTGTGTGACATGACAGCTAACATGTTTGCGGCGGGCGGTGGTATGGTATGCATAGGCAATATCAGACTAGGTACTGAAGGCGCTTTAAGACGGGGGGTTTTATTTTAAAGAAAAATGCTCGATTAATATTAATCACTGTATGTATTAGAAGAAAATCAAGAAATGAATGACAATCTTTTTTCTGCACTTCACTTTCTAAACATACTTCTACTTCACATTTGAATGTTTGTTCTTTAGTCTGCTACCTGCCAGTCAAGTTCAGTCAACCCATAATATTATCTCCTATTTGGAGTGGTCTCTACATCAGCTACGCCCCCAGCATGGATAGGACTAGTGAGAGTCTTATCCATTTAGAACTTAGAACAAACATTCATTGGCCTCCTACAGGCGAAACGAATTAACAAACATATGTGAGGCACGTCCCTTAATTAAAAGCATCATCCCAGGGCCCCAAGTCTGCTATTTTGTCGTGTCAAAATCGTCACTCAATGGCTTCAGAATTGATAATTTTTGACAGTTTTTTCTACGAAATCTGTCAGTTCTTATGTCATTTAGTGCCACTGAAAGACCATTTTGATACAACTGAAATAGCAGACTTGGGCCCCTGAAGGGTCTACGAAGCTAAAATTATAAAAGAAACAATACTTTAAAGTTTAACTTTTTCGGACGCTATTGAGTTGAGGCCCATGAGGTCGTGGGTTCGATTCCCACAGGACACAAAAAATTATGTGATGAATATAAGTGTTTGTGTTCGTCTGGGTGTTTCTTATGTATTTATAAGTATATATTTACAAAAAAAAGTATATAAGTAAGTATTATATCCATTGTCTAGTACCCATAGTACAAGCTCTGCTTAGTTTGGGACTAGATGGTGCTGTGTGAAAATGTCCCAGAATATTTATTATTATTTATTCATTATTCTCGAGAATTTATTAAACCCGATGTTTTTTAATCAAACAAACTTCGCGGAGACTATGTTCCAATAGCAAAGTCGTTTTTTTTTTTAATTCCCGGAGTCCTTAATTTGGAAACTTCCTTCCCAAAATTTCAATCGATTCGGAGTGTTTCACTCTTTTGACTTTTTTCTATTTTCTCTCTCTCTCAGGCACGTCCGGACAGCACATCATTGGAAAACATGAAAACAAACACAAATATTAGTATTTTGTCCCTTTTCATCAAGCAAAATAAATAAAGTTATAATGAAAAGAATTAACTACATAGAACATGAAATGGTTTTAACCTATTTATATGGACAATATCTCTATACCTACCTTCTATTATTTATTTTCCTAATTACATAATCTACATTAGAAATCCGTCTTACAATCTGATATGGCCCTTTAGGTATATAACCTATACAGTTTTAAACTTTTATTGTCTACACGCCTAGGTGTATTATAAGCCCTATAAACCATAACGAACTGATTCGGTGAATAATTATTTCTTTCTTTATATTAATTAAAGCCTTTTGTGACAGAAAATCTTTAAAATTACGCCTTCCAACATAATAAATCATACAATTATGTCTATCAGATTTAATGACCATATTATTATCAGTCTGGAACATAGGCTCACTAGCATAAATTATTTTAATTGACTTGAAGGCGCTTTAGGACGGGGGGTTTTATTTTAAGGAAAAATGCTCGATTAATTAATATTAATCACTGTATGTATTAGAAGAAAATCAAGAAATGAATGACAATCTTTTTTCTGCACTTCACTTTCTAAACATTCTACTTCACATTTGAATGTTTGTTCTTTAGTCTGCTACCTGCCAGTCAACCCATAATATTATATCCTACTTGGAGTGGTCTCTACAGTACCTACAATAAAATTTAAACCATCTAACACTTAGAAAGTTTAACTACACCAACGTTAGCAAAATAAAATAGCCGCGATGCGGCTCCAGAAGCCTATAACTACACAAACACCAAAGGCCCAATAATTAAAACTTTTTGGGGCACCAGGTTCTAATTGTGCACCACCCTCCGTTAACTACACAAAGTCATCGCAACCACAGGACACACGATTGCACGCACCCTAAACCCTTACATTCTAAATGTGTGTTTTATTTCTTGAAAAAGTGCAAAAATCTATACAGTTCTGACATGTATCCCACAAAATTTCTCTTCGGTCGCTTATGATTAATTTCTTTGGAAGTACAGTAAGTTCAGAATGTAAAGGCAAATATCGACATGGCAGGTGGGACTCGCGGTGGCTTAGAGGTCATAGCATCTGGCGTACCTACCTAGCCAGAAGACGCAGGTTTGAATCGGATCGGTCGAATGTTTCCTTCACTAAAATAACAAATATTTCTGTAAAATTTGATACGTATCTATTGGTCAGATCACATAGTTTTTATTGAATGCGAGAAATGGATTGTATGCAAAACTAGTTTAAATATGAGTAGTTATAATAAAAACAAATTGATTTGAGGTCAGAGAACAAATTATCATGAAATCAGTAAATACTGAAGTGTGCAACAGTACCTAAACTTAAAATAATAGATTTTCCAGAGGAGAGGAGTTTGAGTTCAACATAAATATAGAATATTTTGATGTAGGCACTGTACCTACTTATCTATATATATAAAAGAAAGTCGTGTTAGTTACACCATTTATAACTCAAGAACGGCTGAACCGATTTCGCTGAAAATTGGTGGAGTTTAGAACCAGGAGACGGACATAGGATACTTTTTATCCCGTTCCCGTGGGATGTGATGACAGACCGAATTCCACGGCGGCGAAGCCGCGGGCAGAAGCTAGTCTATATCTATATATATATAAAATAAAGTCGTGTTAGTTACTCCATTTATAACTCAAGAACGGCTGAACGGATTTGGCTGAAAATTAGTGGAGAGGTAGCTTAGAACCAGGAGACGGACATAGGATACCTTTTGTCCCATTCCCGGGGGATGTGATAACAGACTTAATTCCACGGGGGCGAAGCCGCGGGCAGAAGCTAGTCTATATACATAAAAGAAAGTCGTGTAAGTTACTCCATTTATAACTCAAGGTTTTTTTTTTTTAAAAAAAAGCTTGCTAGCAATGCGGGTCGCACATTACTAGTACTATTCTTGTTAACCCCTCGTGCTAAGCTAAATGCTTGTGTTACGAGTGGGTTCACGTCGGTAGTGCAATGGGTGGGGTTCGAACCGGCAACCACATGATCGCAAGTCCGACGCCCTAGCCATTAGGCTACCGATTTGGCTGAAAATTGGTGGAGAGGTAGCTTAGAACCAGGAAACGGACATAGGATACTTTTTATCCCGTTCCCGTGGGATGTGATGACGGACAGAATTCCACGGGGGCGAAGCCGCGGGCAGAAGCTAGTAATGATATAAAGTTATTAACTGAGTCTGCTATTTCCACTTAGGTAATTTGTCCAGCAGAAATAATCGCCAGGTTGTGGAACAGTTAGATATGTACCTACGTGCGGCGTTAATGCGAAGTCGGGGCGGTTTTCTTGAATTTTTTTTAACCCATCCAGCCCCGTATTATATTATAGCCACAATGATTTTATTGGTTTGTTTGGACTCCGGGCGTCATTATGTGCATTGCTGAATTAATTGAAGCATAATGGACACAGTCGGTTATAATCTGGCAGGTAGGTGTGTGGATTCGCTAGAGGGTCCCGACTCGCACGTCGCTCGCAGACGCTATCGAGTTGATGATAAGCACGGCTGAGTGCATAGATACAGCGGTGCTGTAGGTATATAGAGGAGCGCGCTCCGCACTCTCGGTACCGGCGCACGCGCAGCTAGCACGCTATTCCCGCCATTACACGCTGAGTTGCTGCACCACAAAACACCACACAGGTACGTACACAATGGCAATCCCACTACAACACATTAGTTTTTATTCCACTAAGGAGGCAAACAAGCATACGGCCCGCCTGATGGTTAGCTGCTACCGTAGCCTATGGACGCTTGCAACACTAGGGGTATCCGCGGGGCACTCACGCGTTTAGACCCTGTAAAAATATTTTTACGTCGATTTTGATGAACCCCATGCTGTAATCGTTTGGGAAAACCTCTGCGTGGAGGTGATTCCACAACCTGAGTGTGCGTGGGAGGAAATTCATTATTATTGCTTATCTTTTTTTTTATAAATTAGGAAGGGTTTATGATAATACATTTTCTTACCTATATACTTAGGTAAGTAGGTATATAATAAAACAATGAGCGTAAGTTTGTAATGTAAGTATGCACAATGGCTACAATTCACTTCTGGCACTGCCTTCACTCGCTCGGCTCGTGCATCGTTTGGCCGTAGTTCTAACCTAACTTAGCCATTATCAATATTCTGTCATCTCGAATTTACCCCGTCGTCAAAATTAAATTTGTCTGCAAAAATCAGTTAAAATATAACTGTCATAGTTTTATTACGCAAAACGCTTACCGTAACAACAAATATTAAGTAATTATACAAAACAACAAAACGTCGGTACCTACTGCGGTTTTGTTAAACGTATTGTAATGACAATACAGCTGGACGTTGCACTGTTGTTGTGCAGAGATGTTTTGTAAAACAGCTAGTGGTTATGTAAAATAGCCTCTTATACAATCCAACTTCGATGTATACACAGGTGCTGCAGGTGATGAGCTTATGACATGTGTTGATTCCAGAGCGAATATGTCGATGTTAGAGCTGGTGCAGGCGCGGCACGACGCCGCCGCCGCCGCCGACGCCGACGACCGCTGCGCGACCCACGACCACGCCATGGTGGTCAGTCTCCGTACCGACTCTCATTGCTCTGCTCTCAACCGTTATCCATACATTTTCATAATCTTTATTGTCTTATCTAGTATCTGTCAAAGTCAATACCTAATTATTTATCATCATCATCAGATGTAATGTCACAACTTAACTAACTACCATAGTTAATAGTTGTTTGTTTGTGTTTAGTTCCACTCGTGCGTGTGCGCTGAGATTCTGTTCAAAGGCTGGAATACGTTCAATGAGCTGCAGCTGTTTGGGTCGGCGCTGGCAATCTTCGTGGCAGCCGCGCTCTACGAGGGGTTCAAAAACGTACGCGAGTCGCTGGGCACGTCCACCGCCGCCGCCGGCGAGACGCGCCAAAATATAGCCAAAGCCGAGCTGGGCGCCGCCTCTAGTACCAGGTTACTCCCTCACTCATCATCATCCTCATCAGCCTTAGATACTAGTCCACTGCTGGACGTCCCCAATGTGCGCCATTTCGCCCTGTCTTCGGCTTTCGCATCCAGCTTCTGCCAGCAACCTTTCGCAAATCATCACTCCATCTTGCCGGAGGGCGTCCTACGCCACGTTAGCCGAGTCGCGGTCACCACTCAAGAACACGTCTACCCCCGCGGTTGTCGGTTCTTATACAGATATGGCCAGCCCACTGCCACTTCAGCTTGCTAATTAGGTGCGCTATGTCGACGACTTTGGTTCTCTATCTTTCTCTCTTTCTCTCTATCTTTCAGAGAAACTCCGAGCATAGCACGCTCCATAGCACGCTGAGCGACTTTAAAATGGTGGACTAGCCGTACTGTGAGTGTCCACGTCTCAGCACCGTAGGTCATCACGGGTAGGACGCACTGGTTGAAAACTTTCGTTTTCAAACTTGCTGTATGGGTGATGAGAAGACTTGACTTAGTTTTCCAAATGCTGCCCAGCTCAATTGGATCCTCCTCCTTATCAAAGTTGATTTTACCCAACTGCAAGATCTACCCGAGTTAAGTATATTCTGAAACAACTTCAAGAAGATGACCATTTACAGCAACAGGTCTCAGATCAATGTGGTCATTGAACATGACTTTCGTTGTATCCAAATTCATGCTGAGACCTACGCTTTGCGAGGACCCTCACCCAGCATCAACCTATTTACTGGCCCACTGCTGGACACAGGTCTCATCTCAAAATGAGAGGGGCTGTCAGTGTCTGATCTAACCTAACGTGTTTGACCTAACGTGAACTGGCACAACTCACACGACATCTAGAAAATAATTAATACCTCAATTACAAAAATATCGCAGCGCTTCAAGTGTATTTTTTTTTAATGTTAGGTAGTTACTAAATCACAAGCATATAATTATATTTGCTTGGAGTATGTTTTTGTCACCAGCAAATTATACTTAATTTATAATTAATACGCACATGATTGTAAAGTGTGTAGAGTAGAGTTCTAAAGGCACTCAAGCCAACGCGCGTGTTTTCATTAAAAGTTTCGAGGACCATCAGCTTAGGTTTTGCGATCATGTCTTGCCAGGTAGTAAAAATCGAGTAGGGCTTCACATTACACGCAACGTGTTGTGCGCTCGCGCCACGTGACCGCAGCGCTTGTTTTGCAGGGCGGGCATGTGGTCGGCTGCGCACGCGCTGCAAACGGCGCTGCACGCGCTGCAGTCAGCGCTGAGCTACCTGCTGATGCTGGTGTTCATGACGTACAACGTGTGGCTGTGCCTGGCGGTGGTGCTGGGCCTCACGCTGGGCTACTTCGTGTGGGGCTGGCGTCGCGGCGCGCTGCACGACCCCAACGACCACTGCCAGTGAGCCGGCCGAACTTAACACGCGCACAGTACCTTCGTCCGTACTGTACCTACTTAGATACTTAGGTGAAAACCAGCTGACTAACGTACACATATTTGTATAGTTTATTTATTTAATAATCTATATCTATACTAATATGTATATAAAGCTGAAGAGTTTGTTTGTTTGCTTGAACGCGCTAATCTCAGGAACTACTGGTCTGATTTGAAAAAATCTTTCAGTTAATCATTACGCTACGCGGACGAAGTCACGGGCAGAAGCTAGTTAATTATAAAGTAACGATAGATAGCTCTACAGTTTGGCCAAACTGTCCCGCATTGATTGATACTTGATAGGTTTAATGCAATTATATAGGTTGAAAGCAATAAAGATTTGAATTTGAATTTTAATTTAACTAGTAAACTCTGGTTGCTATAATTATCTTGGAATTTTTTTTTTTTTTTTAATATTAACCGCAGATACTTACCTATATTAGGTGATTTTCTTGGCCACCATTTTCATAAACAAATTAAAATGGTGGTCGCCACAGACCAAAAATCTTTGATCCTTTAGCTTTAGTAAGGGTAGGTTTGTTTTTTTAACCAAAGAAAAATAAAATAACGGGGTTGTTCCAGAGGTCCACGAGTCTATTGAATGAATGAATTCATCGAATGAATTTATTTATTATTATTTATTTACTATTGTTCTCAAAAAATTAAAATTAATAATAATAAATAATTTCTTTATTACAAGTATCAAGACTCAGGCACAAACAAATAGTTAAAATATAGTCACATTACATATTAAAATCAATTATACATAGGAAAAAATAAAATAAAATGACATATTCCTAAATTAAATTCCATTATCTAATACAATGCAATTTTTGAAGGGGGTCACACACCGCCCACAGCCAGTAATGTTACTTTACTGCCTGTGCCCAATGTGCAACCTACAACAGCCAGTAATGTAGGCACAATCAAGCCTTTCCGCGAGCACAGCCAGCATGCTGTTGGAACTCCCCCTCACTCGCTGTACTAGCGACGTCCCTCTCTTTCGCATGACAGTGTAGAAACAGTCTACGCGCGCCTCAGCAAACATTGCCGAAGCGCTGCAGTAGCGAGGGAGCCCCAACAGCATCCTGAAAGCGTTGTTAAACTGTACACGAAGGGCGCTGTACGATTTTTGCGTGTAGTTAATCCACAGGCTACAAGTGTATAATGTGGTGCAGCATAGGTACTTACCTAAACGACATTTTAAAATATAAAATGTTTTCTTTCCCTAGGGGTCCATGAGGATGTTTGGTACAGTCAGCAATATAAGCTCGGCTATGGGATTAATTAATTAATTCATTTAACTGTTTTATATTAAAAATAAGTGGGTGTAAGTTTCTATGCTATTTCTTTGACCTTGAATAACTAAAATAAAAACAACAAAAATAATCTGTACTATAAGTTAAATATCAAAGGTAGATAGACCATCCGTATAACTTTATAACGAAGCATTGAAAACAACAGCTACATACTTTTTCAACAACTATATACACAACACAATGAATGTGTCTATCGTTGATATCTATTCTTTTTTTTATATTTTAAACTTAAGTTTATTTTTTGTTTGGTTGAATGCGCTAATCTCAGGAATGGTTCGAATTGACAGTTTTTTTTGTGTTATATAGTCCATTTATCGAGGAAGGTGAAACATTTTCCAAAAACGCGAAAAAGTTATTCTTTTTGAGAGCTTCCGTTGCGTGCGCTGCGTAAATGGTTAAAGTTACGTAAAAATCATATATACTTGCACCAAACCTAGTTTAAATGCAATGCAAAACACATTCAAGAAGTTGGTGCAAGTGGCCCTAAAAGTTCTAAAAAACGTCCATGATAGCATAAATATGTCAATATTTTAAACTTTAAAAGATTGACATATTTGACACTTTAAAATTTAAAGTTTACTCGCTATCACCTTTTTTATGGTAATCATAGGCTCGACCGGACTTACATATTTTTAGATATTCTTCTTTCTTTCAAGAATTTGTTTTTACTGAATATACTTTGGATAAATCTCGTGGACCTAGTATGAATTAGTTTTGGAACATTTAAACCATTATTACAATTTTTTCATGGACCTGGTGGGAAAAGAAGAACAATGGAATTGTGGGCCTCTGGGAGCAATCCAGCCATGTAATACACAGTACCTATTGTGTGAATTTATTGTTCGAATTATTTAATAGACAAGTGTATGTGATTGTGTGTGTGTATGAGTCACCGACTCAGCGTTGCTTGCTTGCTCGGCGGCTCCTACGCCCTGTTGGCGCGGACGCGTGATGCGTCGTGTGCCGCCCCGTTTGCCGCCCCGTTTGCCGCTCCGTGTGGTGCGCCGTGTGCCGCTCCGTGCGCCGCGCCGTGTGGCACGTCGTGAACCAGTTACATTTCCTTTTGCAATCAGATCGTTACCTTCATTAATGACCAGCACATCATAATAAAATATCCTAATTACAGAGAGTAGATCAGATAGGTACATTATTAATATAAGAGCTCCGACAATGATCGTCATGGTAGTTTATAGATGATTACTGTTTGTAAAAATACCTACCTAGTTACCTAAGCAGTGAATTTGATTTAGATACCAACCTATATACCCACTTTCCAAAGCATTTAATTTTCATTGGGTTTAAACAAGTGCCAGACCAAATATTCATAAATTCTGTTAACAGTAGGTAACTGTTAACAGAATTTATGAATATTTGGTTAAACTTCGACTTTTAACTGTATTCAGAAACTTGACAGTTGAAGGGTTACCAGTTTTTGACAAAAAAAAGATATTGAGGTGGTCAAAGAATGAACGAAATTGAATGAACTTAAATAATGTACTTACATGAACAAACTTTTTATTGTTGAATAGCTAGTCTTCAAAACACAGTATAAACTATTAAAAATAGTAGAATTTGTTTCTCAGTAGTAAGTTAATCAATAAAATGTCAAAAAATGTAAAAAAATAGTTAAATTATGTTTTTTTTATTTTTGGTTGGTTTTTATTAGAAGAAAATAGAAAAGGAAATTATATTGGGGAATTTTATATAAGGAAATTATATACTATTATTTTTATAATAGTTATTAGAGAATATGTAACTGTTTTATGTCCCAATAAAGAAAAATAAAATAAAATAAAAAATATTGATTAATTATTCTTACATTTTACATCTTATTTACGATTTTTTAGTTTAATTTTGTATTAAACCATTTTTATCAATCAATCAATCAAAGACGACACGTTTGGCGTAGCGGCTGAGCAATTGGCTTCTGCGACACGTGTCCCAACACGTGTCGCGGAAGCCAATTGCGGGGGTTCGATCCCCACACGGAGCAAATATTTGTATGATCTACAGGTAGTTGTTCCGGGTCTGGGTGTTTGTGTACGTGAGAATTTGTGTTTGTAAACGCACCCACAGATACAGGAGAAAATCCTAGTGTGGGGCAACGGCAAAAAAGTTTCTTGTACGGCCTATAACTACCTATTTCACTCGTGTCAATCACTCTATTCTATGCGCGAGAGTGCCCATAATGTGCAAACACATTCCCTCCACTTACTTCCAGCGTTCTTTTTACGTGACGCAAACTATACTAAGAGATGGTTGTCGGTGTTTTCGGGCCCACGCCTAGGTAGGTCCTTCCTCTAACGATTGAAATAGGTGCTTGTATCATAACTGACTCCGACTTAGCTAGCATATAAGCAGCGGCAGCGGCTGCCAGAGACTGCCACGGGTGGGTCTCGATGTGCCAGGAATGGTCACCCATCCATACAGAGACCGTGCAAGTAGGTTAGCTGTATTAACCTTGTAGACTCTACATGAACAGCCGGTACCGGTAGTTACAGCTACAGTAGTTGGTGAGTTTCGGCCGCACTGGCAGCCGCTGATGCTGGTATAGTGCTAGCTAAGGTACTCGGATAACTAACCGTGATCTCTTTTTGTTTTGTTGCGCGTCTTCCTGCGTGCACCTGGAACAAACAGTGCAAATGGGTAACTACACTTTTCAAGTTCAATGATAATATCGGAGAGCGGTAGAGCATTCACTGCGTCATTTCTCCACTTAAAGAAGTACAGTAAACCACAGTTTAAATTTGAAAATACTTAATATAAAAAAAACTATTGTTAAAATTCACTCAAGTATGGAATTTGTGAACAGAAAAAATCTGGATACATCAAATATGTAAATAGGTAATTAGGAACTAACATGGCACCCGTGAAGCGCTGTGCGAAGCGGATCGCCTCGCGCCCTGCCGCGCCTCTCCTCCTGGAACAAGACAGACAGTAATTTAGCTACGAGTAGTAATGGGTAGTATTTATAACAATGTACAAATAATACTCGTCGTAATGAACTTAATAATAAACTAACTGTGCCGTACAATAATGATCGCCGCGATATCGTATTTCCCAGTTTTGTTGGAAATTCAAATTCAATATTTTCACGTGGGAGAGCCATGCTTCGGCACGAATGGGCCGGCTCGACCGGAGTGATACCACGGCCTCACAGAAAACCGGCGTGAAACAACGCTTGCGTTGTGTTTCGCCGAGTGAAGGAGGTTACCGGAGGCCTAAACCCTTTTAAAAGGCGGGCAACGCACTTGCGACTCCTCTGGTGTTGCGGGTGTCCATGGGCGGCGGTTATCGCTTACCATCAGGTGATCCGTTTGCTCGTTTTCCCCCCTATCTCATAAAAAAAAATTGATTCCCTAAAACGGATCTTAGGTAGGTACTTAGATACCTATATACCAAATTAAGTTTGTGAGGTTTTTCAAAATATTCTATAGCCTATGTTAATCTTGAATGATGTAGCATTCAAATGGTGAAAGAATTTTCGAAATCGGCCCAGTATTTTTGAGTTAATTCGTAACATACAAATCTTTCCTCTTTATAATATTAGTATAGACGAAATAACGAAAATAAAAAAAATAATTAACATAACATGTAAGTAATAAGGTACCTTTAGAAGAGTTATGAACAATTGTTGGCATTGCTGTACTAGGAGTGGATCTGGATGTCGTGGAGCTCATCACAGCGGTTTGAGTAGTCGGGGGCAGCGTCACCCGTGAGACTGCACCGTTACTCGTATTGTACTTTAAAGGAGGCCGCAGAATGGAAGATTGTTTCAATAACGTCGTAATTATTGCTGTTTTATTAATATTAATCAGCGTCGGTGCAGTGTCTGCTAGTATAGTCTCGGCTGAAACAGGAGACTTTGCAATTAACTGAAGTAGTTTAATCTGTGACATTTGTTTAGCACTAGTTGTCACATCAGGCACTACAGTAGTCGATGTTAGCTCAGTTTCTAATGCTAATTCCTCAAAAGGTGTTGTAATTTTTTCATCTTCATTTACGGTCACATTACGTATTGGCTGCGTCATTACTGGTTGGGTAGTAACTATAGGCACATCAGGCACTACAGTAGTCAATCTTTGCTCAATTCCTAATGCTAATTCTTCATTCAAAAGTGTTGTTTTTTTTTCAGTATCAGTTGCAGTTACTTCGCGTGCAGCCGTCCTCAATAGTGGATCGGTAGTTACTACAGTTACAGTCACATCAGGCACTACAGTCATCGTTGTAAACTCAGTGTCTGATGGTAATTCTACAAAAGGTGTCGTATTTTTTTCAGTTTCTGTTATTGTCACATTACGTATTGGCAGCGCCATTTCTGGTTGGTTGGTAACTACAGACATTGTCATATCAGGTACTACAATATTCGTTGTTAGCTCAGTTTCCGATGCTAAATCTTCAAAAGATGTTGTAGTTTTTTCAGCTTTATTTACGGACATATCACTAACTTCCCTAGTTATTACTGGTTCGGTAGTTACTACAGCCATTGTCATATCAGGTACTACAATAGTCGTTGTTAGCTCTGTATCTGATACTAATTCTTCAAAAGGTGTTGTAATTTTTTCATCTTCATTTACGGTCACATTATGTATTGACTGCGTCATTACTGGTTGGGTAGTAACTACAGTCACATCAGGCACTACAGTAGTCATTCTTTGCTCAATTCCTAATGCTAATTCTTCATTCAAAAGTGTTGTCTCTTTTTCAGCATCAGTTGCGGTTACATCGCGTACAGCCGTCTTCAATAGTGGATCGCTGGTTACTACAGTTACAGTCACATCAGGCACTACAGTCATCGTTGTAAACTCAGTGTCTGATGGTAATTCTACAAAAGGTGTTGTAATTTTTTCAGTTTCTGTTATTGTCGCATTACGTATTGGCGGCGTCATTTCTGGTTGGTTGGTAACTACAGTCATTGTCATATCAGGTACTACAATATTCGTTGTTAGCTCAGTTTCCGATGCTAAGCCTTCAAAATATGTTGTAGTTTTTTCAGCTTTATTTACGGACATATCACTAACTTTCCTAGCTATTACTGGTTCGGTAGTTACTACAGCCATTGTCATATCAGGTACTACAATAGTCGTTGTTAGCTCAGTTTCTGATGCTAATTCTTCAAAAGATGTAGTTTTTTCAGCTTTATATACGGAAATATCACTAACTTCCGTAGTTATTACTGGTTCGGTAGTTACTACAGATATTGTCATATCAGGCAGAGTGGTAGTTTTTAGCTCAATTTGTGATGCCAATTCTACAAAAGGGGTTATTATTTGTTCCATTGGCATTTTAGTCGCTAATTTGAGTGTATTTTTAACTTCGTTTGTGTGTTCTTTAACTTCTGTTTCTCTCGTTATTGGTTGGATCACATCAGGTACTTTCATCATTAATATTAATGGGGTTGTAGCTATAGGCACTGTCTCATCTGGCATAGAAGTTCTTGTTGCTGGTTCTTTTTCTGAAATAAATTCTTCAAGAAGAGGTGTAATTGGTTCGTCTGTGGCTGCCATTACATCACCTACTATCATCATGCCAATTGGGTCATTTACTGTCGTGTTTATTACAGGTATGGTTGTAGCTTCTGTCACTGAAATATCGGATACGGCAGTTGGCCATGCTGGATTCGCCACAGACTTTTGTTCTTCAGAAGTTGGCATGATCGTAGTAATTTCAATCGATGATGTTTGTGGTGTCAAACTACTCATTATTCTAGGTACTGGTAGTGTTAATCTCTCAATTGGCGAGGTCTCTGATTTTATTAACAATGTTGTAGTTATCGGCGTGTTTGCAGTAGCGACAGCTTTAATTATTGAGGGTGCCACTTCTGTGCCTGTAATAGTAATTGCTTTAGGTGCTGGCGATATTGTTGTACTTGAAGTAGAGATAGCACCAGTTGGTGACGTCCGTGTTTTGAGTATGGTACTAATAGCCTCAGTGAATGATGGTAGTGTTGTGTTTGTCATACGGACAGCTTCAACTGATGGTCTCACTGCTTTTCTTATTGCTTTAGAAGTGGGCGCCTCTGTTGTCCCTGTTGTTCTGATTATGCCTGTTGGCGCTACCATTTTGAAGGTTTCAGTAGTCTCAGCGGGCATTGCTGAAGTCACTGGCAAGACAGTTTTTCTGAACAATCTTTCAATTGTTCCTATATTTTCCTGTTTAAATGTTGCTCTCGAAGGAAGGGTTTTGTTGGGAAATAAATCTGTAACAAGCAAATAATCGTACAAATTATGATTAATTTATAAGTATTTAAATAAAGACTTTTACTTTTTATTTTACACAAGTCTATGAATGTGTAAATACTTGTGTAAAATAAAATAAAAATCAATAATTAAGAATCCACTAAAAATGATATTGATTATACGTAATTACTATGCTTTATTAGATGCTGCCCGCTGTTTCACTCGCATTCCACATGACTTAAATTAACGTTGCGATGTGTGCCCACTTAGACGAACTCAGCAGTCAGCAGCAATCTCGCCCTGTTTATTAGTAGCCATTGAGTTATTATAAAAACTCGTCGAATTCCATCATCACCGCAGTCCCACAAACAATTGTTCGGAACACAATAAGTATTTTTTCATGGGAGAGCCATGCTTCGGCACGAGTAGGCCGGCTCTACCGGAGTGATACCACGACCTCACAGAAAACCGGCGTGAAACGACACTTACTGCGTGTTTCGCCGAGTGAGCTAGGATACCAGTGGCCCAAAGTCTTTTAAAATGCGGGCAACGCACTTGCGACTCCTCTGGTGTTGCTGGTGTCCATGGGTGGCGGTAATCGCTTACCATCAGGGGATCCGTCTGCTCGTTTACCCCCTCTATACCACAAAAAAGTATAAATTACCTTGTGTTGTGTACAAGGACAAAAGTGCAGGTTGTGCCGTCGTCGCTGCTGGCAGCGGCGAGTACGAAGCACTATGTGACGTCACTAGCCGCATTAGATCCGAACTTGTACTGGTGCTTTGCTTCTGGCCTGTTGAGAGTGTATGCCCTGGAACGGTCTCGGCAGCAGGCCAGACTGGCGCTTGGGTGCCAGGCGACAAGCCTCGCATATTCTGCGCACGCGCACCTATTGCTGAAACGCTCGAAGTGTGCGTGTTAGCATATAAACGATCGCTCAGTAATTCACGATTGTTCGGAGCGCGTGCTTCTGGATTATTGATGAATGAATTTAGTACTGGGTGGTTGTCGTTCGACGGATTTGTTTGAGGATAATGTCTGATTGGCGTATGACCCAAAGACCCCAGGTACTTACGACTTGGGCGATATTTTTCCAGCATCTTGTTGGAGTCATGTAACGGATCTGCAATGTTCTCAACATTTTGTGGCGCGGGAAAGCGATAGCTTGGTATGTGGGGGTCAGGATATCGGAAGTGTGGTCTCGGTTCTGCATTATTAGCACGCAGTGGTTGTGGTGGGTACCAGGCGGGGTGTTCACTGCTTGGCACCGCCGCCGGTGCCACCGGGTATTTGTTGTTCGGAGCTGATGGGTAAGCGTATCGGTGCTGTTCTTTATAATTTCTTGGAGAATGTAGTTCAGGATTATTATTAAGCAGTTGCTGCAAGTGAGGAAAGGTGTTTGCTCTCAGCGCACCAGGGTGTCGGTTGGGAGGGGCAGGCGGGCGCGGAGCGAGCGGGGCGGGCGCAGCGGGTGCGCGCGCCGCCGCCGCTGCCGACGCGGTTGTCAGCAGCTCGGCCAGGTGTGGCACGGGCAGGTTGAGCTCCGCCAAGTTGGCGCCCTGTATGCGCGTCACATGTATGGGGTGATCCAACGGCACTATTATCTTTTGTTTACCGACAATAAATTCTGCAATAACAACATGAAAAAATACACAAAATTAATGTTTCTTTTGGAATTAAAATAGATTTTTGAGGGGGTCCGCGTAGCGTGATGATATATAGCCTATAGCCTTCCTCAATAAATGGGCTAATAAATACTCAATAAAATAACTCAATAAAAAATACTAAAAATACTACTATACTCAATAAAAAAATCTAACACTGAAAGAATTTTTCAAATCGGACCAGTAGTTCCTGAGATTAGCGCGTTCTTTCTTTCTTTCTTTCTTGCAAATATATTATCTGCGGCTACACTAAGTTATCTTTTGGTTTGTCATTGCAACACGTTTACCAATACAGCTACCCACGTTGTTGTTTTGTAGAATGACTTATCTGCGGATACATTTAGTTAGACTTTGCCCGTTAATTAGTTTTGACTGGGTAAATTTGTGTTGAGTCGTACAACTCAATAGCAACGCCGAGGCGGGCTACAGCCATGCCAATTGGTTTTTTTTATTACTAAGAAGGTTGCAACGTTTAAAGAAATATAACATTCGAAATTCAAATAGTTCCGATTACCTAGAAGTGCAAAAGTTTTAGTGTGCCCCAAGTACGATGACCATAATATGCGCATTAAATGTCTGATTTTACCTAGCATAACTTCGACTATACCCGCCACAAACGTAGAAATGAATCACATAACCATACCTAAAGATATTAACTTAGCCGATCCAACCTTTTGTATACCTTCAAACATAGACTTGTTAATTGGTGCAGAATGTTTCTGGGATTTAATTCTTGAAGGTAGAATTCGATTATTTGCGGGACCTTTTTTGTTAAACACCAGGGTGCCGAGTCTACTATTCAGTTGTGTCAGAATTGTGATTCAGTGACTTCATAATGGTTGATTTTTGACAGTTTTCTCTACGAAATCTGTCATTTCTTATGTCATTTAGTGCCATTGGACGGTCATTCTGAGTCAATTGAAATAGCAGACTAGGGCCCCAGATTAGGGTGGATTATTTCCGGTCCTCTATACAGTGAAAACTTCCGCTTTAATGAAGTTCATTGTAATTTTTTTTTTCAAACATTAAATTTAAATGAACAGCTAAAAAATTCTGGGAGATTGAAGGACAACTTAGACAGCATTTCTGGGGTCGATGGTCTTTAGATTATGTATCTGAGCTACAGAAAATAACTCAATGGTTCTGGTCAAGGACGATAATCTGTCACCGCTCAAATGGCGGTTAGGAAGAATTATAAATGTGTTCCCAGGCAAAGACGGCATCTCCAGGGTCGCTTCCATACGCACTGCTGCGGGTGTCATGGAGAGGGCCTTTTCCAAGATCTGCCCTCTTCCAACACCTACTGCTGACGCTGCGGCCACGGCGGTGCTGACCACGATATAATTTCAAGACGTAACTTACTTGAGAGCTACATGCTCTCAAGGTGGTGGAGAAATGTTAAGGACAGTGCGCCATGCACCACGTCACACCTATTGACACGGTGCGACCAAAGACGACGGCGAGCCCAACATATTCGCACCGCTCTGTTGCCAGCTGCGCGTATGCCTGCAGGGTACCTATGAAGTTCATCAGCGGACCACCAGATGGCAGAGCTTCTACCCTTTATAAGCAGATGAGATCCATCGGTCCCCCCTTTTTGCTTTCCAAACCACATTCCAACATCACCTCTATAGAACTTGTCATTGTAAATTTAGTACCCTCAATAAATATTGTTAAAGTCCGAGGAGAAAATATATACTACTAGCTTCTGCCCGCGACTTCGTCCGCGTAGCGTGATGATATATACTTAGCTTATAGCCTTCCTCAATAAATGGGCTATCTAATACTGAAATATTTTTTCAAATCGGACCAGTAGTTTCTGAGATTAGAGCGTTGAAGCAAACAAACAAACAAACTCTTCAGCTTTATATATTAGTATAGATAGCTCTTGTCCGCGACTTCGTCCGCGTAGCGTGATGATATATAGCCTATAGCCTTCCTCAATAAATGGGCTATCTAAAACTGAAAGATTTTTTCAAATCGGACCAGTTGTTCCTGAGATTAGCGCGTTCAAGCAAACAAACAAACTTCTCAGCTTTATATATTAGTAAAGTAGGTATAGATTCATTTCTGTTGTCACACCCTGAATTCTGAAACCTTGAAGTAGTTGAAGACAACACTTCAACAGGCACAATAGGCATGATGACGGTTAGCAAGAATTACTAAAATAATATGTTCATATACTAAAATATAATTAAATATGTTTAGAAATACTAAAATATAATTAATATGTTTAGAAAAAAATATTTATTTTTATTTCTAAGAGGGGATTATTAATTTATTTGATAAAATAAAACTACAAAATACACAAGTCCGCCACGTTGAGTTGAACACCAATCAGATTCAATTACGTCACATCTATGTTGAACTGTAACTGTCACGTAAATTTCCTACGAATTTCGACGATCTCCGCTCTTAAAATTGTTTATTAAGTATATCCTAATTGTATATTAGGTACTTAGTTTTTTGGAGTAATGGAACAAGGGTTTACCAAGGCAAACAGCTCTAATTTGCCCAGAGTTGATTTGTTATTGCTTGGGCAGTTCCTGGCATCAAACAAAGACTTCTGTTCAGCAGAATTAAAAAATGTTAAAACTACAATGTAAGTATTATTTATTATTATTTAAAAACTATAAAATTACTATAACTATACGTTAATATAGTTAAAAAAATAATATTACTTTTAAAAAGCACAGCTTCGTATGTTTAGTTTTAATAATGTTTTTATTTTATAAAATATGCTTACCTATCGATTTCTTTATTTTAGATCCTCCAGGCCATCTTATGGGGACGGACGACGCGATTCACGTTCAGTTAAAACGCGATGGAATTCTGTGTATAGTTAAATCAAAAATCTGCCCGGAACACAAGGTCCACGCGAAGTTATATGCAGTGACATTAATAGTTGACGAAGTAAAGGAAGAAGTTATATCGGTAGAATTCCGTGACTGTGTTGCCTTGCATTTCTCATGTGGGTCCATCGTAGGAGTGAAGAACCGTCCGTTACATCCATTGAATGCTACTGGATGAAATCAAAGCTATCTCGGGTTGGTTTAATCAATTATTTTTTTTTATTTCACTAATAATAGTCTAAACAATTATGGTAACAGCTTAGCCCGGCCTATTAACAACTTGCCCGGTCGGGGTCGGAGTCGGGGTAGGTTGTTACTTTCCGACTTTGAGCATTAAAAAATGTATAAGTAGGTAATAAAAAAACCTCACAAAAAATGACCCAAATTACTGTCTAAATTTCAACGTAACATTTATGTAAGTTTATTTTAATCGCATCGCATGAATACTAAAATCGAGTACTTATTCTTATCAATTTTTGAGGTTAACCAACAATCTGAACTTTAAGCCCCGCTCTCCCCTACGACAAGTGCATACGTCGGCGTCGTAGGTAGTTAGGAACCCTAACTAGTGTAAACAGACAACGCCGTATTATGTTTGTTTGGTATTGTAGACACGTAGTCGTGATTAGCTTTATTTGAAGTTTTATTATTTCGTAGGTAATCCCATTTGATTCCAACGACATCTTGAGTCGCTCTGTATACCTACCTAACTATATACAGCGTGGCGATTTAATCACCTGCATCCTTCTAGCAGGTGAATCAGACCACGAAATACTACCCATATCAATAAAAAAAACATACCTTAATTTTTCATCAAAACATAACATAATATACAATCACGCCTGTATTCCCCGAAGGGTTAGGCAGAGGCGTACTAATGTACACCCACAGTTCGCCGGTATGTTTAGGTTCCATGTAATAGGGGGCGAGCCTATTGCCATTAACCGGGCACAGATTCCTAACTCCGAGCTGCTACTGGGAATTTCATAGAAAAACCCAATAAGTAACACTTTGCTCGACCTGGGAATCGAACCCAGGACCTCTAGCGTAGCAGTCGCGCTCAGGACCACTTGGCTAATGAGGCAGTCAGCAGGCAGGCAGGCAATTTTCATCAAAACGTCCTTTAAATTTTGTATGCAAAGACATAGCGCGGTCGTTGAACTTATTGTAGGTATGTATCCATCTAGAGTCTTCTCGTCACTCATACCACGGTGCTTTAAGACGAAAGTCTTCAATGCGTGCGTCCTACCAGTTATGACCTACGGAGCCGAAACGTGGACTCTCACGGTGAGACTGGTCCACAAGTTTAAAGTCGCCCAGCGAGCTATGGAGAGAGCTATGCTCGGAGTCTCTCCGAAGGATAAAATCCGAAACGAGGTTATCCGACAGAGAACTAAAGTTACCGACATAGCTCAAAGGATTAGCTTAAGTTATACTTATTATTAAGTTTAAAAGGCAATGTGTCGGTCACATCTGTCGGAGAACCGACATTCGTTGGAGCAAACGAGTTCTCGAGTGGAGACCACGACTAAGCAAACGTAGTGTAGGGCGCCCGCTGGCCAGGTGGAGTGACGGAAAGCCGAAGATCGGGCTCTGTGGCGTTCACTAGGAGAGGCCTACGTCCAGCAGTGGACGAATATAGGCTGATGATGATGATGATCCATCTAGAGATAGCGATTATAGTAACTACTTGCTCGGGCACCCGTGCGCCCCGGCCGCCCGGCGACAGCCACGCGATGCGCGGCCCCCACCCTCCGTCCCACACGCCCCGTGCTTTTAAGGTGATCTATGCGAAATTATGTCAGTCGGTCACTCGTGCGCATCGATAATTACTTAGTGTGTTCGTCAACAACAAATGTCGCAGCAGTTTTGCAACCGAGAATACACCGACATGATGCGATGACGATGGTATATGGATCTTGTGGGGATTACGTGGCATCGTGTTTATGAGAATAGTGAAAGTGAAATAACCGTTAGTGTATTAAAAACTAAAATAATAGCGGCTTTCGAAAGAGTGAGGTACAATGAATTTGTTTGTTGTAGGTTAAGAGACAATTTACGTCGTAGTGCTCAATTGTGTATTGAACAGAACAGTGCACACTTCAAACTTGTGTTACAATACACGTAAGTTTTGTAAAATGTACTTACATCTTATATTGATTCGTTGAATTAATTAATTATTGTAAATAACGTTGATTCCAATTTTTTAATACGCCAAAATACCCAAAGTCAAGAGGCCCAAGAGTCCCTTATTTGCACTAGTGCAGCAGTATCGTAAAATAATAAGTAGGTACCTAGGTAAATAACAGAGCGCGCGTCGGCCGTCCGCATAAGGTCAACGTACTGCAGGGTGCATATAGTTTTATGAAAATTTTGAATAATTATCAAGTCCTTTAACACTGGATTGCTAAAAGATACAAATTATAAATTATATCTAATATGTTATATGTTATCAATACTACACCATGTTGAAGCGGTGCAGGTGATTAAATCGGCATCCTGTATATGAAAGAAAACCATTACAGACATAAATCACACTACCCAACACAGTTGCCTACCGTCGGTCTTCGAACCGAATCATTGCTTCAGAGAGCCCGTGGGCTCTGCGATGAGCAACACCTGGCTGCAGAGCTTCAACATGTCAAGTCAGTAGGTACTGCGCGACAAGAAGCTCCGAATACCGCGTCCTCGAAATCCGTGGCTCAGATCAGAATTCACAACATTTTTAAACTAAACCAAATGATAGATGGGACCAAAGAAATATGCAATAAAAATTGTCTATTCTCGACAGAGTGGCGAGTGGCAGTGGCTACAATATTCATGGCCCGATGCGAACGCAGCACGCAAAGCTAACCCTGCTAGCCCGCACCAGCCTGCCACTGAGACGTTGACTAACACCGCTGGCACTGACCCATGACCGGCTTTTTTTTTAGGTTGATAATGATGCTGAACGTTGCATAATTATTTGCTTGTAACAGTCATCATCAGAAAAACTTGGCTTTGTACTCACCGATGGTTTTCACATTTGCTATGCTCGCCTCAACCTGCAACGCAAACACATTCACATTCAGGGTTTCAATCAATATATTATTATGTAGGTACCTAGTACCTACAGGCTTCATGCGGCGCGGGCGTGCACCGTGTCATGTGCGTCGCGTCACTCGTGCATGTGCAGTTGTGCACTCACACTAGCACTAGCGAGTAATGGTGTACCTACACCTGCACCGTACACGTGTCACTGACGTAGGTACGATACCATATTAAGTGCACAGGCACACTGTTGAGGCACACGTCACACGGTGACACGACGACGCAGGCGCCCGCGCTGCCGCCGTCACTGCGCACGCGCACTGCCCGACATAATGATGCACCTGGTCCTGCACACCATACATCATAGAACCGATTTCCTACACATCTGAATACCTATATTTCCTATAACGAACCAAAATTACTAGGAATTATGTTTCTCGGATTAGGTACTGACCAAAACTAATAGAAGCGTGGCCGCCGCTGTGAACTTCTTCATGGCCGGACCACACTCGAGCGCACTCGCACTGGCGACTGTGCGCGCGTTAAATCATTGGTGTATAAATGTTTCTTAACTTCCAAATTCAGTAAATCATGCGTAGGTATGTTTGTCGCCAAATCAAACACGATTTATTTTGTCAGGTGCTAATTAGATTATTTACGGTGGTTAAGTGTTTACAAGTGTTTACAAGTGTGTGGACGCACGGCCGCCGCCGCCCGCGCCGACACCCAGCGCCCGCCGCGCTCTCGCCGCGACGCCCGCCACCGGTCTCCGGTTTGTCCTCTACTTATACCTTTATTGAATTAAAACAAGCACACGAATAATGGTGCGATCATGATTATATAAATCACATGCCTATTGACGTAACTAATGAACAAGTGTAGTATAAGAAATATAATTCTAATTCGAAAATGGTAGGTATTAAAACATCCGATTCTTCTCATAGCGGTAGTAAAGTAGGTATCTAGCTACGTACTTATGTTAATTTGGGTATCTGCTTAGTTAAGCAGAGGTTGCAACCAGGAATAACAAGTAACTACTCATCACTTATTACTCAGTTGACATTATTTCGATGTACCTATCTGTCATTTGACATTCAATTCATTTAAGTATTATCTGTTTTAATTTAAATTTCTGAATTTGTTATATGTAAACGTGAGTACTGTGTAGGCTACTTTTAAATTAATATTAGCGTTTTCTGACTATTTTGCGAGCTTTGAGTATTTTACCTACGCAAATGTCTTGCTGATCTGGTATCGTCGTGCGACAGGTCGTTGAGCTCCCTAAATAATGGTTGAGCTACACGATGCCGATGTATGCGTGCCGTCAGTTAGAACAGGTCAACTCAAAGCTGCTATGGTTCTTTCTTCAAAAGGCCTATCCAGATATTGCCTTAAATCGAAATACTCGCATAATATCTAATAATATTATTATTGTAATATCAACTTACTGTCTGGACTTTAAAAGAGACCATGATTCTCTGAGTTTGTTTCGGTGTTTCTTCTCAGAGGTCGTCAGTTAAGAAATGCCGGCGCCATCTAGTTCAAAAAAATTTAAAACATTGACTTGTAAAAGTGTCTTTAAAAGATCTACCTATTTACAGAAATAAATATCATTTATCATTTACTTGTGTTATACCTGGCACTGGTTTCATCTGAGGGTGCCATACAAAGTGCCACCAACCAACTGTCCATGTGCCGGTGCCAGAATACGGTTACAGGCTCATAAATATGTGCCTACGTAATGTTATGGTTGATAGCCATCGATGACACGAATTTGATCATTTTTTGCCTCTCTCTCGTCCCTGTGACACTGACACGTCACATTTGAAACCTACTCTCCCTAGAGTGACGTCGCGTATTTCACCATGGGAGAGCCATAGTGATACCCAACCCCACAAAAAACCGGCGTGAAACAACGCTTACGTTGTGTTTCGCCGAGTGAGTAAGGATACCGGAGGCCAAAAAAGGCCGACAACGCACTTGCGAGTCGTATGGTGGTGTGGGTGTGTGTAATTTTTTTGCTTTGATTTAAACATCAGCGTATAAATATATATAATATTGTAAGAAAAGTAGACACCCAAGCACTGCTTTATAAATTTATTCACTAATCTTCAAACACAGATACAGATAGGCTAAACACCAAAGTCTTTTATTAATGTCCACCAAACAATAATGTTACAACAATTATTAGTCTATATCAAATGTAATATATTAAATATACTATGACTATATATTACTACGGTAAAGTTGTTACCAGACAACCTTTTCCGTTCGAGCGACCGACACCAACTGAGGCTAGCGGTTGCGCAACCGACCGAATATGACTCGCCGTTATTTTTTTTATCGAGGGTAGCCAACACAATGGTCGAATTTTAGTGTTGCCAGGTTACAATAAATTACGACAATTAGCGCAACCTAACACTAACGATATAGTTTGAGTCACTTTAATAATCGTAATAGTCTCATGAGTTCCTTTATAAGTGTACCTACATAGTTATTGCTAACGATATTGTTTGAAAGTCATATAATAATCGTAACAGACCATGATCGTTGATTGGGAGTTTCTTGTCCCAATGACGTCAGCGATGTCTCAAAAAGAATGTCATCATCATCATCATCATCATCATCATCATCATCATCATCATCATCATCATCATCATCATCATCATCATCATCATCATCATCATCATCATCATCATCATCATCATCATCATCATCATCATCATCATCATCATCATCATCATCATCATCATCATCATCATCATCATCATCATCATCATCATCATCATCATCATCATCATCATCATCATCATCATCATCATCATCATCATCATCATCATCATCATCATCATCATCATCATCATCATCATCATCATCATCATCATCATCATCATCATCATCATCATCATCATCATCATCATCATCATCATCATCATCATCATCATCATCATCATCATCATCATCATCATCATCATCATCATCATCATCATCATCATCATCATCATCATCATCATCATCATCATCATCATCATCATCATCATCATCATCATCATCATCATCATCATCATCATCATCATCATCATCATCATCATCATCATCATCATCATCATCATCATCATCATCATCATCATCATCATCATCATCATCATCATCATCATCATCATCATCATCATCATCATCATCATCATCATCATCATCATCATCATCATCATCATCATCATCATCATCATCATCATCATCATCATCATCATCATCATCATCATCATCATCATCATCATCATCATCATCATCATCATCATCATCATCATCATCATCATCATCATCATCATCATCATCATCATCATCATCATCATCATCATCATCATCATCATCATCATCATCATCATCATCATCATCATCATCATCATCATCATCATCATCATCATCATCATCATCATCATCATCATCATCATCATCATCATCATCATCATCATCATCATCATCATCATCATCATCATCATCATCATCATCATCATCATCATCATCATCATCATCATCATCATCATCATCATCATCATCATCATCATCATCATCATCATCATCATCATCATCATCATCATCATCATCATCATCATCATCATCATCATCATCATCATCATCATCATCATCATCATCATCATCATCATCATCATCATCATCATCATCATCATCATCATCATCATCATCATCATCATCATCATCATCATCATCATCATCATCATCATCATCATCATCATCATCATCATCATCATCATCATCATCATCATCATCATCATCATCATCATCATCATCATCATCATCATCATCATCATCATCATCATCATCATCATCATCATCATCATCATCATCATCATCATCATCATCATCATCATCATCATCATCATCATCATCATCATCATCATCATCATCATCATCATCATCATCATCATCATCATCATCATCATCATCATCATCATCATCATCATGGCGATCTGCTGCGGAGGCCGCAGCGGGCGATGGCCGTCAGAGTGGTCAGGGGCTATCGCACGATCTCCTTCGAGGCGGCGAGCCTCCTTGCCGGATCCGCGCCCTGGGACCTGGAGGCAATGGTCCTCGCGTCGCTGTATCGGCGGCGCGTGGAGGACCTGCAGCGGGGCGACCTGCCGTTGCCCCGCGAAACTACGGAGCGGCGCAACGCGCTCCGCCGGGTCCTAGTGGCGGAATGGAGGGAACGACTTGCGCAACCCAGCGCGGGGCACGCCCTTATAGCAGCGGTAAGACCCGTCATGGAGGATTGGCTCGAGAGGCGTCACGGCGCCCTCTCTTACCGGCTGACGCAGGTGCTGTCCGGACACGGATGCTTCGGCAGGTACCTGTGTCGCATCGGTCGCGAGCCAACGCCCGGTTGTCACCACTGTGAGGGCTGCGCCGAGGACACGGCGCAGCACACGCTGACCGCCTGCCCCGCTTGGGCAGAGCAACGCCGTGGCCTCGTTGCGGCCACCGGTGGTGACCTCTCGCTTCCGACCTTGGTTCGCTCCATGGTCCGGAGCGAGAACGCGTGGGACGCCGCCGCCTCGTTTTGCGAGCACGTCATGCTCGCCAAGGAGGCGGCGGAGAGGGAGAGAGAAATCTCAACCCCTCTCCCGTCCCGAAGGAGACGCACCGGGCGCCGGAGGGCGCTCACTGACCTCCGGCCTCCATGAGCTGTGGCCTGCGGGCGGCCGACGTGGGTCGTCGGCCGCCCGATCAGAGAACGGCCCAGTAGGAAGGGGCCGCCGGTGACACGCAGGGGGACCGTGTCGCCGGCACTATGGCCCGGGTAAGTGGCGCGGCTGGCAACCGCGTCCCACTCCGGGAGTGGGAGTGAGTTGTGGGGAGAGCGTGCAGCACGCCTCCCCCTAAGGTTAGGTGGTCGCCGTCTCAGGCGACCCGCCACTGCCGGAGTCGCGGAAGAATCTTTGTTCCCGTGACTCCGGCGCTACAGTGGTGTTACGAGACCTCCCGTGGTTTTTTAGTCGGTAGGGCGCCCTTTTCAGGGCGAGGAGTCCGACACTGTTCACCGTCGCATCCCCCGCGGCGGTGTTTCGTGCATTAAGCATTTTTCCACGGGGCCACAAAAAAAAAAAAAAAAGGTTAGGTTAGGTTAGGTTAGGTTAGGTTAGGTTCCGCAGAGGGCGATGGCCGTCAGAGTCGTCCGCGGCTATCGCACGATCTCCCACGAGGCGGCCTGTGTACTGGCCGGATCCCCGCCCTGGGACTTGGAGGCGAAAGCGCTCGCGTCGCTTTACCTGTGGCGCGAGCAGGAGCGAACGCTGGGTGCGGGACCGGCGCAGCGGCAGATCGTGCTGCGTCGGTCAGAGCTCCAACGAGTCCTAGTGGCGGAATGGCGGGACAGGCTCTCACGCCCTACCGCCGGCCTCGCTACCGTCGAGGCGGTCCGGCCAGTACTCGAGCGCTGGCTCGGGAGGAGGCACGGCTCCCTCACATTTCGGGCGACGCAGGTGCTCTCGGGGCACGGCTGCTTCGGGAAGTACCTGTGTCGCATAGGGAGGGAGCCGGACGCCCGGTGCCATCACTGCGTCCATTGTCGGGAGGACACGGCGCTGCACACACTTGTGCAGTGTGCGGCATGGGAGGAGCCGCGCCGTGCCCTCGTCGCTGCGGTGGGAGACGACCTGTCGCTGCCGGCCGTCGTTCGATCTATGGTCGGCAGCGCGGCGTCTTGGGATGCAGTGATCGCCTTCTGCGAAACAGTCATCTCGCAGAAGGAAGCTGCGGAACGGGAGAGGGAGTGCGCGAGCACTAACCCGATCCGCAGCCGGCGCACCGGACGTCGGCGGAGGGCCGACAATGCCCTCTTCCGGCCTCCATAAATGGGTCCGGGGGTGGCAGACGCGGGGACGTCCGCCACGCCCCCCTTATAGGACCCGAGGCGGTGGCGCGTAGTGTTCCACGCGCGCCCCTCTAAGGCGATGGGGGGGAGTCCAACGCCTCACTCCCCCCCTCCACAATCTGCAGTCGGGGCCCGCTGCGGCGGGCCGGCACCAGTCGGGGGCCGCGGACGAATTCTCTGTTTCCCGTAGCCCCCGACGCAAACGTGCAGGAAGGAACACCGTGTGGTTTTTAGTCGGTAGGTCACCCACTCTGGGTGGAGTCCGACACGCCCCGCCGCCTCCCCGGGCGGCGGAAGTCCATGAGGATTTTCCACACGCACAAAAAAAAAAAAAAAAAAAAGGTTAGGTTAGGTTAGGTTAGGTTGGGGGACCATCCCACAGTGCTTGCGTCCACGTCGCGTCCCCTGGAAACTGCCCAGTTCTGACCACCGTAACGGAGTGGCAGACTGGGTTGGCCAAAGTGCACTGTGCATCGTAGCGAACCTTATCTTGTCTTGTCGAAGCTACGAACCTGCGGAGGCTATGCCGAAACCTACGCGGGACGCCTACGGGCGCTTTCTGAAGCCAAAAGGCCCTTCTCAGGGCCAACCCAAAGGCCCTTCTCAGGGCCAACCCAAAGGCCCTTCTCAGGGCCAACCCAAAGGCCCTTCTCAGGGCCACTCCGACGCTTCGGCGTCAGAAACTAGCCGCGCGCCGTCTGCGGCCAGTTTCTTTGGAGGGGCTGATGAGTCGTCAGACGACTCACTGATGAGTGGGTCGGACGCGGAGGACCGTTGGTCTTTAAAGCGGAAGAAGGCCCACCCGAGCGGTGGGTCCGAGGGCTCCTCGGCTTCGGGGTCGACGAAGCTGTCGAGGGCAAAAAAGGTGGCCGCGGATACCCATGACGTTGGACTCGCGGACGCCCAAAGCCGGCTGGACCTGGCTCGGCGGGCGCAGCTCCAGCAAGAGCTGGAGGAGCGGGTGGCTGCGAAGGAGCAACGGGCTCACGTCGCCCGGGCCAAATCTGGGTACGGTGCGTCGCGCGTTGTGTACGCGGACCATTCCTTGGCCGAGCTGGAGAGGATGGCGGAGGAGGACGAGAGGGAGATCGTGGAGGTCGCCTCTAAGTCCTCCAACCTGAAGGGGACCTTCCAGAAGGCCCTCAAGTGTAGGGCCGCGAGCATGCGCGGTCTCGTCGCGGAGCTGGTCCAGCGAACGGCCACCGACGAGACGCGGCAACTGCAGGCGAAGATTGATCGCCTGCAGTCGGAGGTCAGCCAGCTTCATCAGAAGCTGGCTGAAGCCACGGCCCGGCCGCAACAAGCCGAGCCGAGCCCTTCGGCAGAGGGCTCCTCCTCCAACCTTGAGGATATCATCCGCAAGGTTGTAATGGAGGAGAGGGCCTTCACAAGAGCCTGCATAGCAGGCATCGAGGACCGGCTCTTGCCGGAGAAACGCCTCCGACCGCCGCTTGCGGCGGATAAGAGGCAGTCTGAGCCGGGGCCGTCCTCCTCCCAGACGGAGGACGCCCTTCTCCCCTCGACCACCCCGTCCAACGAGTGGACGGAGGTGAGGGGCAAAGGCCGTAAGGGGAGGGGCAAAGGCCAAAAGCCGGCGACGGCCGTCCCTGTCGTCTCCGCCACCGCCGCTCCCAGCCAGTCGCAGGCGACCGGCAAGGGAAAGGGTAAGGGGAAAGGGAAGGGGAGGGCAAAACTAGTTCCCCCAAAAACCGCAGCCGTCGTGGTGACGCTCTCCGCGGAGGCTGCGGGACGAGGGGAGACGTACGCGTCCATTTTGGTGCGGGCGCGTGCGAATGCCGATCCCACCCAACTGGGGATCGGCAGTGTTTCATGCCGTCGGACCCAAGCCGGGGCTCGAATTTTCGAGTTCCCGGGGGCAGAGGGGAGTGCCCATGCGGACCTCTTTGCAGCCAAGCTGCAGGAGGTCATCGCAGACTCGGCCAAGGTGGCCCGTCCGATGAAGTCGGCGGCCCTAGAGGTGACGGATCTTGACGACTCCGTCACCAAGGAAGAGGTGGTGTCGGCGGTCGCAGCGATAGGGGGTTGTGGCGTCACGGCGGTTCAGGCCCGGATTATAAGGCCCGGGCGCGGCGGCATGGGCACCATTCGCCTCGAGTGTCCGGTCGCCGCTGCCAAAGCCGTCCTTGCCAAGGGACGGCTGACAGTCGGATTCAGCTCGGGTGCAGTCCGGGCACTGGAGGACCAACCTCTGCGGTGTTTCCGGTGCTTCGGCATCGGACACACCCGGGCCCTGTGTCCGTCTACAGTTGACAGGACGGACATGTGCTTCCGCTGCGGCAAGGAGGGCCACAAAGCAGCCTCCTGCGAGGCCGCCACGCCGCACTGTGCGGTGTGTGCCGCTAGTGGCTCCCCGGCGGACCACGTCATGAGGGGGAGGAACTGCAATCCTCCCCCTAAGCGGAGCAAAGCGCAGGCGCCGACCGGGCCTGCTGCTGCTGCTGCTGGCGCCATCGTTCCTGTGGTGGCTGCGGAGGGGGGTGCGATGTCCGACTGATGGGTAGGGTCCAACATCGCATCCAGGATCTGCTGATGCAGACCATGGCTGAGTGAGCGGCTTGGTGGCGCTGGTTTCGCGGTCTTCCACGGACTCCCCTCCCCTCTCGCTCTTAGAGAGCGGACCGGGATACGTGGCCGCCGCGTGGGGAGACATGGCGGTGGTGGGGGGTTTTTATTTCTCCCCAATCCGCCCAGTCCCGCTGAATAGAGGGTTTTGGGTGACGGTCTCAGGGTCGTCCGTCACCAACGGTTACGGTCCAACACTGGACATCCGCGGTGGGATCGCGGAGCATGCGAGAGCGATTCCCGTGATCCCTCCACTATGCGGAAGGTGGTAGTAGTGGTGGTGGTTTTAGTCGGTATGCCGGCCACCTGGCCGGAGAGCCCGACATAACCGCCCTGCATCCCTGAAGCAGGGCGGCATGCATAAGGCGCATTTCCCCACCCGAAAAAAAAAAAAAAAAAAAAAAAAAAAAAAAAAAAAAAGGTTAGGTTAGGTTAGGTTTTTTTTTTTTTTTTTTTTTTTAATTTATTACATCGTACCTCCAACGTTATCGGAGCCTGTGGTAAGCCTTATTTTCTTTAATTCTATGTGGGGGGGATCACAACTTATTTTTATGTTTTTATTTGACACGCAAATTCTTTTCTACAATTTTCTTAATCTACAATACCTACTATGTCTTTACATTCCTCTATGTTTAAATACATTTTAATCTGTTTTACTACTTATATTGTTGCTTACTCTTATTTTATTTATCCTTATTTATATGCTTAATATATATAAATCTAATTATACTATAAGCATATTTTCTTAAGCTGTTTTGTTTCTATCTATTGCTTTCTGTGCAATCTTTGTGCAATAATCTAAAAATTTATCCCTATCTTTCCCTTGCATCACTTCCTCTATTACTTCCCTATCCAGTCTTATTTTCAGTGCCTGTTCCAGTCTATATCTGTCGGCGGCGTGTAAAGGACATTCCAACAGCAGGTGTGGCACGGTTTCGTCGGCGTTTGGGTCACAGATGCACGATGGGCTCCCCTTGCACCTGAAGCGATTCAGGTACTCGGAGAATCCACCGTGTCCCGTCATAACCTGTGTCCTGATGTTTGTTATTTTAATTTTTCTTATTGTCCTATACGCCGCCACCGCATCCGGGAAGAAGATCTTGGTGATGCTAGCAGTTTGACCGGACTTGTATCTCCGATTCCACTCGTCGAGCGTCCCACTGCGTATGTGGCGCTTGACGAATGAGATCGGACACAGGTCATAGTCCGGTTTTTTCTTTAGATTCATGGCGGCCTCCTTTGCCAGCTGATCCGCTCTCTCGTTGCCCTCCAACCCTGCATGGGCCTTTATCCAGAACAAGGATACAATCTTGTTCTGGAGAGATGCAGTTTTTATATTCTGTCTGGCCTCTACTGCCAGGGGATGAAGGCAACTGGGGTTTTTCACGGTCAAAAGAGCCGCCATGGAATCGCTGAAGATCCCGAAGGTAGGCGCCGTGGTGTTCCTGATTACCCGCGTTGCTCGGCATATCGCGAGTAGCTCAGCCTGGTAAACCGTGCAGTAGCTCGGAAGCGCCAGCTTGAGGGCGCGCGTCTCGGCCTCGCCGTTCCATATGGACAGAGCTGCTCCGACGTGCCCCCCGATCTTACTTCCGTCGGTGAAGATTTTCACCTGTTGGCCCGAATTGGCGTCCACTTCCTCCCGGTTTACCAGGCTGACGATCTCCAGGTCGCTTCGCTCCGCAGGATGCGGGGATTCCAGTGCAGGAGTCATCTGTTCTACCTCTCTGTCCCCCAATATGGCCTGCGGCACCCCTTTTTTAGCTCTATACAGCGATGCCACCTCGTGGATTCTAAGATCTAAGGGGAGCATCCCTGCTAGTAGGAGCACCGAATTCAGGGAGACTGTTCGGTACGCCCTGCACATTTTCTGTGCTATGCCTCGCTGCACGACGCCTAGCTGCTTTATTATTCCCAGTTTGTTGGCGGCTTCCGCCCATGCACTGGCGGCGTATAAGACAATTGGTTCTATCGCAGCGACGTATATGATCCTTACCACGTCCGGATTTAGGCCCCAGTTTACTGTTGCAGCTCTACTCAGCTGTTTGTGGACTGCGATGGCCTTGCGGCATACCTCCGAGATGTGCGCGTTAAACGTGAGCCTGTCGTCGATGGTGACACCCAGTACTTTTATTTTCTTGGACATGGCAATGTCGACCCCGCCCATGCTCAAGCGTGGGGCGTCGTATTTTAACTTGTTTGTAATGACCATTGCACTGGTCTTTTGTGGTGCGAAGTTTAATTTGTTTTCCACGCCCCACGCCCGAACACGTTCGAGTGCGGCGTTCGCCTGTCTCTCTATTTCCAACGCCGTGTCTCCATCGAAGACTAGGATCACGTCATCAGCGAAGGCTTGCGCGTAGTCTCCTTTTTTCTCAAGGTCTTTGAGGAGTGGATCCAGTATGAGGTTCCAGAGAGTGGGCCCTCCAATTGAGCCTTGCACGCAGCCCTTCTCAGTGCTTCTCTGGTGCTCAGCGCCGGCGTATCGTACTCGTACTTTTCTGTCGCGCAGGTAGCTGTCGATGACCCTTCTCAGGTTGACCGGACACCTTTCCTCAGCCAGTCGGACTCTTATAGCTGGCCACCAGGCATTGTCGAAGGCTCCCTCTATGTCCAGCGATATTAATGTTATTATTTTCTTTTGTTGCAGCTTATTGCGTATTTTTTGCATGAGAGTATAGAGGGAGTCTTCGGTACTCCTTTGTGGCATGAATCCGTACTGGCGCGTACTCATCTTCGGTGCTATGTAGAACCTGAGTCGAGCCACCAACATTTTTTCGTAAATTTTTCCGAGTACCGGCAGCAGGCCGATTGGGCGACACGCCTTTGGTGTTGTGTAATCCGTCCTTCCTGGCTTCCGTAGTATGACCACCGTTGCCTCTTTCCACACTTTTGGAAAGTGGTTGTAGGCAAGGCATTTATTAAGGATAGCCAGGAAAATTTCGGGGTCTTTGCTGATAGCACGGTTGCAAATATCGGCTGTGAGCCCATCCATTCCCGGAGCCTTCTTTGGATTGAAGGACTCGCTCGACGTCTGCAGTTCGGTTATAGTGAATGGAGGGTCGTATTTCTCACCATATTCGCCTTCATTCACCAATTCCGCCTCTAGTCTGACACGGCTGTGGTGGGGGTTATCCGTAGCTGGGTGGTCTTCCGGGTACAGGGTCTCCGCTATGTATCGAGCGGACCCTTCCGCGTCCAGCACCTCTCCGTCTTTAATTAGCATCAGGTCCTCCACCCTGTTCGCTGTCCTTCCTATAACTCTGTATATCCCCTCCCACACCCCCTCCCTATCCTGTCTACAGCAGAACTCCTTCCAACTCTCGGTTTGGGCTCTGGCTGCTTCCAACTCATATTCCTCTTTCTGTTGCAGGTACTCTTCGACAACGATGGATCTACGGACTGGAGCAGCGCACCTGATCCTCCTCTTTTTGGTGGCGACGGCTTTTTTCAATTTTTCGAGTCTCTCCGACCACCACGGCAAGGTAAGTTTTTCTATTTGTTTTTTAATTGGCATAGATGCTTTGCATGCTTTTGTAATTATTTCTGTGTACTTGTTCACTATTTTATCTAATTCTTCTACTTTATTTATTTTTCCTATTTCCTCTTTTGTAATGTTGTATTCTTGGCACAACTGGGTGAGTTTCACATGAAAGCCAGACCAGTTGGCCTTTTTCGTGTTAAATATCCTGGTGGTTCTTTCTACTTTTAACCCTTTCGATTTTGTTTGCAAGATTTTGAAAACGATGCCGTTGTGGTCGGAGCTGCTCAGGCCCTCGACGACTTTCCAGTCTGCTACCCTGTCGAGGATGTTTGCCGAACAAGCTGTTATGTCGACATAGCTACTATAGCGTTGTCCTCCTCTTACTGTGTCGAAGGTCGGGATTTCTCCTGCGTTTAATATATGCAGCCCGAGCTCCCCGAGAGTCCCGCATACCTCCTCTCCCCTACGGTCTACCGTTGGGCTGCCCCACCAGGTGCTTTTTGCATTTGCGTCGCCTCCAACGATTATGGGCTTAGAGCCATTTTTGGCCACTATTTCTTTGAGGTGGTCTAAATAGGGCTCCACTGGTTTGTCCGGCTCAAAGTATATGGACGCAAGGGTGATCTCCCAGGCACTGGTCTGGATCCCCACCACAGCGATGTTGTTTGTGGTGAGTTTCGGGTACTGCTTTATATTAAGATTGCTATCAAAGACAGCAATTGCGGCCTTAACGGTCCCTTCTCCATCATCAGTGTTCTGGAAGATCCTTACTCCCTTTTGGCTCTTCATTGTCCTGGTCCCCCCGACGTATGGCTCTTGCAGCAGGGCTACGGCTACTCCTTTCTTCTGTGCCTCGAGCAGAAGCTCGATCGTCGCCAGCCTTTTTCGTTGGAGGTTCGCTTGCATATAGCTATATGTGGTGGTGGCAACGTTGGCGTTAACAGTACGCGACGGTCGATCTGGCCTGTTCGTCCCACCGGCGACGCACAGGGCACCCAGAGCTGAAGGCATTGTGCTCCATCTGCGTCAGTTTTGCCTTTTTGCAGTTTCTGCACGCGGGTGGCTCTCCAGCCAGCCAGTCCGCGCATTCCGTCTTCAGGTGGGGACCGCCACAATGGCTGCACGCGTCTGCAGTCTCTTGGCAGTACTTTCTGCCGTGGCCATATCCCAGGCAGCGCGTACACTGGACTAGTGGAGTCTGGTCTTCCGCTCTGACCCGCTGGAGATCTATGTATAAATAGCCCCTTTCCGTCACCCGCTTCCAGATACTGGGCGACACGCTTACAATTACGTGGCTGGTGTGAGGGTTTCTGGCCCTTCTTCTATATTTGACGACTACCCTATCCTCCCCCTGATCGAGGCCGTGGAAAACCG
>OX366516.1:17505000-17517500 GCA_947256265.1 Acronicta leporina
CACACGGCATCGGGTGGACCTGTTGGTGAAGCCCATGATTTGGGTTTTGTCCGGGCCAAAGGTAAGCTTAACAGATGCGCCCCAGTCAGTAACCCGCGACAATGCCACATTAGTGACGTCCTCAAGTTCACCCACCGAGGCAGCGTGACATATGAGGAGGACGTCATCAGCATACGCCTGAATGTGGCATCCCCCGGGGAAATCCGCCGACAAGAGCTCATCCAGTATGACATTCCACAGCGATGGGCCGCACACGGAACCCTGTATGCAGCCCATCGTCATGGACTTACTCACCTGGCAGTCAGCAAAGTTAATTTCCACCTTACGGTCGTCAATGTAGCTGAGAAGGGTGTTATATATATTTTGTGGACAATTGACTTTACGAAGGCGTGCAAATATTGCGGGCCACCAGGCGTGGTCAAAGGCAGCCCTGATATCAAGAGAGGCGGCGATCACAAGCTCTCTATTAGCAATCGCACGCCTCACCACACTAAGGGCACTGTGCACAGCCTGATGGGTGGAGGTTTGGAGTTTGAACCCATATTGATGGGGGGATGAAGAGTTAGTTGTGTTTAAATGGTATGTCAGTCTGTTAGTAATAAGTTTTTCCAGAAGTTTGCCGAAAACGTTTATGAGTCCAATTGGCCTGTATGAGGACGGCGAGGAATAGTCAGTCTTACCAGGTTTAGGGATTACTCTAGTGGAAGCCACCTTCCAAGCCCTGGGGAAGTAGTTGAGGGAGAAGCATCTATTTAGGAGATCGGTGATGATTTTGGGAAATGATGTGATAAATTGTAGGCAAATGTCGGCAGTCAAGTGGTCGATCCCAGGTGCTTTTTTGTGATTCATGATTTTGATGGCTTCGAATATTTCGGTAAATGTAAATGGGGGATCAGAGGGAGTATTAAGAGGTTGGTTCATAAGAGATCTCATGTGTCGTTGTCCGTCAGTCTGGTCAGGGGAGTCATCAGGATAGAACCTGTAAAGGAGTGCTCGAGCGGTATCCTGGGAGTTGGTGGTAAAGGTCCCGTCATCAAGTTTAAGGGTGGAAGGGGGCTGCCGCAATGGAGGAGTCTTGATGATGCGATTTGTGACCGAATACACATCTTCCTTCTTTTGCTTGTTGCAAAATTCCCGAAAGTGCGCGGTGGAAGCTGCACAAATCGCATCGCTGTACTCCTTACGTACTCTGGCATTCTCAGCGATCAGAGCCTCCATGGGTCGATGTCGTCGTCGGTTGTTTGTCATACGGTGATGTATGGCGAGGACTTTGCGTTTAACTGCCTCCAGTTCGTCAGTCCACCAAGGAGCGCGGTGGGAGTATGGAGATTTGCGCGGTAAGAGTATGTCGCACGCTCGCGTGATGCTCGTGGTCATCTGGTGGATGTAGGCGTCAATTTCCAGAGTGGAAAAGGTGGTAATGGAGGCGGTGACGTTGAGGTTGTTGCCCACCTCCCGGGCAAATCTGTCCGACACGAGGTCCCACCTGGTGTCAGCGGTATTATACCTATACGTAGACGACTTCAGGTTTTTTGTAGGGGGGGAATTACCAAGGGAGAGTTCGAATGTAATGGCGTTATGTTCTGTAGAGGGGCAGATACTGGAGTCAACTGTCCAGTTGGTGATTTTTGCCTGTTCAGTATTATTTATAAGTGTAAGGTCGATGATAGAGGTGCGAATATTGTCATGTGTAGTTGTAACAAATGTGGGCATGGTGCCCACATTGCAAATGCGTAAGTTGTGGTGGAGTATAAAGTCGAAGACCCTGTTCCCCCGCCTGTTGCATGTTGAGGAGCCCCACATAGTGTGCCAACCGTTGAAGTCGCCGCACACCAGGTGCACCGAGCCGGACGTCCTCTCCAGGAATGCGGCTAGCTTAAGGAGTGTTTGGTCTTCATCGTTACGAGGTTTGATGTATATTGAGATCAGATATATGTTTCGAGAGCCTCTTGAATTTATTTTGACTATTGACAGATTGGAGTCAGAAAACTCTGAGCATCCGATGGTGCTGCCCAGACCTTCCCTAATCAAAATTGACGTTTTGGAGATGGCAGTCGGCTGAGGAAATTGATAAATTAAGTATCCCGGGAATGCACCCATCAGTCGTCCCGTCCCAGTGTATGGTTCGGAAAGAAATACAATATCAGGATTTGTGTTCATTGCATGTACTTTCAGTTCGTGTGTGGCATTTCTGCCACGTCCAAGATTAATTTGTGTGCATTTGAATGTGCGGTGAGTGGTGTTTGTGTGTGTGCTTGTTGCGTGTGTATTGTGTGTTCTGTTTGCTCGACTAGTATCCATAATCGATACGTAGTTTTAATCTTTCGAAGACTTGGACTAATCGGGGGCAGGATGCTGATGTGGCGCTGTGTTTTGTATCGACTGAGCGGTTGTATTTCTTTCCGAATTGGACACAGTTGTAACACTCTGTGGCATTTGTGTCCCTTTTCACAGGACAGTCCTTGTATATGTGGGTAAGGGACGCACAGTGGGAGCAAGCTGTTTTTTCTGCCGTGCAGTTCTTGCGCGAATGGCCGAATTGCAGACAGGTGTAACAATGGAGAAGGGGAACGTACTCTTCCACGTGAATCCTCTGATGGTCGACGTTCACCTTTCCGAGTCCGATTATGGTCCTCCATAGGGGAGGGGAGACTAAAAATACGGCATTGTAAAGTGCGTCATTCCGATTCCCTCTTTTGAAACGGAATACGATGTCGGAGGGAGAGTAGGTGGTCAGGTTGTTCTGGTTTAGGATAATTTCAGCAAGTTCGTCGCAAGGAACCTCCAAGGGGACACCTTTTATAACCAGCATTGGCTTCAATTTCCTAGATTTTTCCGCGGTTATGTTGTCAGCTTCATCGATTTTTTTGAGCGCAATATCTCGTTGGGCCTCACTGTCGAACTCAACCCTTAGTTTGTTGTTGGACACAAATTTGATTTCCGAGGGGGAAAAATTCGTGTCCCGAAAAGTTACTCCTGTACGGAACATTTTGAGAGTATCATGTGGGGTTATTACGTCTTTCTTCGATGTGACTATAATAGCAGGCTTGGAGATGGGGATTTTGGGAGGGGTGGGGGTTTGGGCTTTGGCAATTGCGGCATACGAGGGGCGAAGGGATTGAGAGGGAGGGGAGGGGGTGAAGGTCTTTTTAAGTGTGGCCATCTCAGTTTTAAAGACCTTGGTGACCTCTGAGGCGATGATGTTTTTGAGGTTTTCCTGAATGGTGGGGTCGGTGAGTTGAGGTGTAGCGGGAGAGACCTTAAATGCTGCTATTTCATCAAATATGCGGAGAATAGACGCTTTGTTTTCCTTTTTAAGGCTCCTCCCTTCGGAGATGAGCCTACGACAATCATTTAATTTGTCCAGAACAAACGATTGGAATGGGTCCGTGGTAGTGGAAGTGTCAGTGCTGGGAGTAGAGTGGGGGAGCTGAGCGTCACCGGCCAGTCCCGGTGTATCAAAGTCGTTAAGCCCCTCCTCACCAGATAGAACAAGGGAGTCGGAGCGGGAGCGAATGGTTGTGGGTTGGGTGGGTGCAATTGGGGGGGAGGGGGCCCTTGTACCCGGGGGGTTAGGGCTAGCGGAAGGCGCCTTAGTTGGTGTACGAATCATTATAAGTGTACTATTACTTAAGTTTAGTGCCTAAGAGGCCAAAAGTATGGTTAGGTTAGGTTAGGTTAGGTTAGGTTAGGTTAGGTTAGGTTAGGTTAGGTTAGGTTAGGTTAGGTTAGGTTAGGTTAGGTTAGGTTAGGTTAGGTTAGGTTAGGTTAGGTTAGGTTAGGTTAGGTTAGGTTAGGTTAGGTTAGGTTAGGTTAGGTTAGGTTAGGTTAGGTTAGGTTAGGTTAGGTTAGGTTAGGTTAGGTTAGGTTAGGTTAGGTTAGGTTAGGTTAGGTTAGGTTAGGTTAGGTTAGGTTAGGTTAGGTTAGGTTAGGTTAGGTTAGGTTAGGTTAGGTTAGGTTAGGTTAGGTTAGGTTAGGTTAGGTTAGGTTAGGTTAGGTTAGGTTAGGTTAGGTTAGGTTAGGTTAGGTTAGGTTAGGTTAGGTTAGGTTAGGTTAGGTTAGGTTAGGTTAGGTTAGGTTAGGTTAGGTTAGGTTAGGTTAGGTTAGGTTAGGTTAGGTTAGGTTAGGTTAGGTTAGGTTAGGTTAGGTTAGGTTAGGTTAGGTTAGGTTAGGTTAGGTTAGGTTAGGTTAGGTTAGGTTAGGTTAGGTTAGGTTAGGTTAGGTTAGGTTAGGTTAGGTTAGGTTAGGTTAGGTTAGGTTAGGTTAGGTTAGGTTAGGTTAGGTTAGGTTAGGTTAGGTTAGGTTAGGTTAGGTTAGGTTAGGTTAGGTTAGGTTAGGTTAGGTTAGGTTAGGTTAGGTTAGGTTAGGTTAGGTTAGGTTAGGTTAGGTTAGGTTAGGTTAGGTTAGGTTAGGTTAGGTTAGGTTAGGTTAGGTTAGGTTAGGTTAGGTTAGGTTAGGTTAGGTTAGGTTAGGTTAGGTTAGGTTAGGTTAGGTTAGGTTAGGTTAGGTTAGGTTAGGTTAGGTTAGGTTAGGTTAGGTTAGGTTAGGTTAGGTTAGGTTAGGTTAGGTTAGGTTAGGTTAGGTTAGGTTAGGTTAGGTTAGGTTAGGTTAGGTTAGGTTAGGTTAGGTTAGGTTAGGTTAGGTTAGGTTAGGTTAGGTTAGGTTAGGTTAGGTTAGGTTAGGTTAGGTTAGGTTAGGTTAGGTTAGGTTAGGTTAGGTTAGGTTAGGTTAGGTTAGGTTAGGTTAGGTTAGGTTAGGTTAGGTTAGGTTAGGTTAGGTTAGGTTAGGTTAGGTTAGGTTAGGTTAGGTTAGGTTGGGGTGCTAGGCCAGACAACCTCCTCGTGTGCTCCCGGCTGCTGGTCCCTCTCGGATACGTCCGGGGGGAACAGCAGTCGTTCGTTATGGAGCCGGTGCACCCTGGGCACGGGCAATAACTTTCCTCAGTCGGGGATTCTTGTTGCTCGTGGCAGATAGTCTGGCAAGGGAGGGGCCATTCATTGGCCATGGGGGGCGTTACTCCAAGTGTTCCTCTGTGTTTCAGCAGAGGCCACGTTGGAGCAGCAAGGGCGGGCTCGGCGTGTACTCACCCTACCACCGGGCAGGCAGCGGGAGTTCTGTCTTCCCTGCCACCGTCGTGAAATCGGAGGGTACTCTTACACATGCTGGGTGACGTGGTCATGTCTCGCGGCTCAGCGTAAGGTACCCTTCGTCAGTCTTGGCTTGGTCGCCCGGACTGGGGGGAAGAAAACCTCTATAACAAATCACCCTGAATCCCAAGCGGCGGCGCACCGCGAGGGGATGTGTGGCTGGCGGGGCTCTTCGGAGTAACCAGTCACTAGTGCGACCCCCTCCAGGGTACCTGCGGACCCCCTGGTTGGGAGACAAATTACGCTTACCCGGGTACAGGGGGCACTGCCCGGGCGGACTTTTATTTCCCCCACACTCGTGGGAACTTTATGGAAAATAATAACCTAAAAAACAAAACCGATGATATGGAGGAGGGCGCAGTTTCTGACTCAGGATCTGCGTCGAGTGTAGTGATGTGTGTGGAGCACAGCGTGCCTGCTCCCATTCCGTCGCAATTCTGGAGGGATGGGCGCAAGCGCCTGCGGTCTAGCGATGTGAGTCGCTCTGGGTCCGAATCGGCCTCTGGGGACGAAGACTCAATGCCGGCTGCCAAAGTCGGTACGACCAGAAGGGGGAGAGGACGTCCTCCCACTACTGGAGAATACGTGGGGCTAGCCAAGGCCAAGGCTGAACTGTTGGCCCTAAAACGGGACGAGTTTCGGCTCCGTAATGAGGAGGATGCCTCTGACCTGGCCGGGAAGGCCAAGTCCAAGAGAGTACCGCCTGAAGTAGTCAGGTGCCCGGAAAACGACGACATGACTGCAAATGCCGTCAGTGACATGGTGATGGCGGGGTTGGACGTCATCCAGCACGTTGCTACCAAATCAAGCAACTTGAAGGGTACGTTCACCCGTGCTCTAAAAGATGCAGCGGCCGATATAAAAAGGGGCGCCGTTATTCTCCGAACTCGAACGACCACGGAGGAGACAGCCAAACTGGAGGCTGCCAACAGTCGCTTGCAGGCAGAGGTGGTGAAATTGCAAGAGGACAATAAGCACCTGCAAAAAGAAGTTGCTAAACTCCGTAGTGACAACGCCAGCCAGCAGGCAGAGATGGCCCAACTTCGACGAGAAATGACGGAGATACGGGCTGAAATAACACGGAGCAACGACGGGGCTAGCTCAGTTCCACCCACAATGGTTAGTGAGGCACAAAGGCGTCGTGCAGAGCCATCTACTGCTCACGAGCCGGATCTGGTCCGCCTAATGCGGGCAGAAATTGCCCGCCTGGATAGCCAATTAAACTCGCGCTTTGCTGCTCTGGAAGGCAGACTGCTGCGTCCACCACTTGCAGGGGAGCGCAGCAAGGGGGCCCAGCAGACATATGCAGCCAAAGCTGCACAGCCGCGAGCAACAAACAAATCGGGTCAGCCGACTGTAACGTCCCAAACCGCTACAGCACAGGCCAACACAGTGAGGGTCGGTCAAGCCAAAGCATCTTCGGCCCAGGCTGCGCCATCAGGGAATGGGCAGTCCCAGGTCCCCCCGATTCAGGCCAACCCTGCCCAAAACAAGGGAAAGGGCAACATAAAAGGAAAGGGTACTCCCACTCTGGCTGTGCCATCTTCCAATGCAGATGAGCGCCCAGCAACTGACGATCCCAGTGAAGGGGAATGGCAGACAGTCGGTCCTACCAAGGGAAAGAAGAGATCCGGCAAGAAAGGCAAGAAGAAGAAGAGGAAACTAAAAGTGCCCAGCTCAACAGCAGTCGTTATTTCACTGCAGCCAGGAGCGACTGAGAGGGGCGTATCCTACGCATCTGTCCTCGCTGAGGCAAAGCAAAAGGTGAACCTGCCTGGTCTGGGCATAGAGTCGCTACGCTTTAAGTGTGCGGTCACCGGGGCACGCATACTTGAAATCCCTGGAGCGACTAGTGGGGGAAAGGCCGACTCTTTGGCGGAAAAGCTTCGGGAGGTCCTTAGCGGTGATGACGTAAGAGTGTCCAGACCAACCAAGTGCGCGGAAATGCGGGTGACGGGACTGGATGACTCCGTCACCCCCCAAGAGCTCAGTGCCGCAATCGCACGTGTTGGGGAGTGTGCAGAGGCGGACATCAAAGTCGGAGAAATTCGCTTCTCCGGGCCTTCAAGGCTAGGTACCGCGTGGGTCCGCTGCCCTGTGGCAGCGGCTAAGAAAGTAACCGATGCTGATCGGCTGCTGGTAGGCTGGGTGTCAGCGAGAACAACACTGCTGGAGGCCAGGCCCATGCAGTGCTACCGCTGCTTATACGGCGGTCATGTACAACACACATGCTCATCGCAAGTCGATCGCAGCGACCTATGTTACCGGTGCAGTCAGCGTGGCCACAAGGCCAGCCAATGTGCAGCCACCCCACACTGCTCCTTGTGTGCGGACATGGGCAAGCCTGCGGACCATAGGGTAAGCTCAAAAGCCTGTGCGGCTAGGGGGAAAAAGGAGAAGAGCATCCTTAATGAGCCAACTGCGAGTGTAACTGAGCCTACAGCAAGCCAGGCTATGGACGTGGTGGAAACGGACCCAACATCTCATCAATAATGGCCACGAGATTTCTTCAGGGCAATATCAATCACTGCGCCAGAGCTCAGGACCTGCTAGTCCAGAGCATGGCGGAGTGGCTGATACATGTTGCGGTCGTAGCGGAGCCATACTCTGTCCCTTCTAGGGATAACTGGGCAGGTGACCTGGAGGGTTCGGTAGCCATCACGTGTCAGACTTCCTTGGGTGTCACAATGAGGGTTGTGGACAGGCGTCCGGGCTGCATTGCTGTCGTTGTTGAGGGTGTCCTAATCGTTGGGGTGTATTTTTCGCCCAACAGGGTCCTCGCAGAATTTGAAGCTTTTCTAGGTGATGTGGGAGCCTTGATTGGGCGAAACCATAATCACCCAGTTCTCCTCCTTGGTGACCTCAACGCCAAATGTACGGCTTGGGGTTGCCCTGCCACTGACGCAAGGGGAGACGTGCTGGAGGAATGGGTGGTCTCGACGGGATTGGAGATCCTAAACCGCGGGGCGGTGCACACATGCATCCGTCAAAATGGCGGCTCGATCATTGACGTCTCTTTTGCGAGTCCATCTGTGGCGCGTCACGTTCGGGGCTGGAAGGTGATGGAAGGCGTGGAGACACTGTCTGACCATCGGTATATCCGTATGGAGGTTTCCGCGCCTTCGACGTCCCTAAACAGAGGCCGCCCTAGTCGGAACAACCCTGTGACTCCCAGGTGGGTTCTAAACCGGCTTGATAGAGACGTGCTGATCGAAGCCGCAATAGTGCAGTCTTGGTTCTCGGCTCCCGGGGAGCCAGTGGATGTGGACGCTGAGGCGGCCTGGTTCCGACATGCAATGTCAGAAATCTGCGACGCGGCTATGCCACGGGCCAGGACACCGCCTCAGAAGCGACAGGTGTACTGGTGGTCTCGGGAGCTGGCGAACCTTCGCACGGAGTGTGTTGCAGCCCGACGCCTGTACACAAGGCACCGCCGACGACGCCGCCGCGATCCAACCGTCGATGCCCAGTTGTACGCATCCTACAAAGGGGCAAAGGTAGCCCTTCAGCTTGCCATCAGCCGAGCGAGGGAGGTTGGCCATAAGCAGTTCCTGGAATTGCTAAACAGTGACCCCTGGGGACGGCCCTACAAGCTCGCCAGAGCCAAACTTCGCCCTTGGGCGCCGCCACTGACGGAGACATTAGAGCCAGCGTTTCTTGGAGTCGTTGTTTCCACTCTATTTCCTAACAGAGAAGAGCATCAACCACCACCAATGGGATCACGGAACGACGACACACAGGAAGATGCGTCTGACGTACCCGGGGTCACTGAGGCTGAACTGGGAGTTGCAGAGCTGCGAATGCGTGCAAAAAATACGGCTCCAGGACCAGATGGCATTCCCGGCCGGGCCTGGTCTCTAGCTCTTAGGGTCCTAGCTCCAAGACTGCGAGAGCACTTTACTGAGTGCTTCAGACAAGGCCGCTTCCCAGAGCGATGGAAGACGGGCAGGCTTGTTCTCCTCAAAAAGGAAGGGCGCCCCACAGAATCTCCGTCTGCATATCGCCCAATTGTATTGCTCGACGAGGTGAGCAAGCTCCTCGAGCGTGTCACCGCTGGACGCCTCATCAAGCACATGACCAGAGTGGGCCCCGATTTGTCCGATAACCAGTATGGTTTCCGAGAAGGCAGGTCGACCGTCGACGCAATCCTGCGCGTCAAGGCTCTCTCGGAGGAGGTGGTGGCGGATGGCGGAGTGTTGATCGCAGTGTCGCTGGACATCGCCAATGCGTTCAACACTTTGCCTTGGAGCTGCATTGTGGAGGCGCTCAGATACCACCACATACCGCTATACCTTCGTCGGACAGTCGGGGATTACCTCTGTGACCGCTCGGTCACATACATTAGTCGCAATGGCGTGTGCAGTCGGAACATGACGTGCGGTGTTCCACAGGGTTCCGTCCTCGGACCGCTCCTGTGGAACATCGGATACGACTGGGTTCTGCGGGGGGCCACTCTCCCGGGCGTCAGCGTATTATGTTACGCCGACGACACACTCGTGTTAGCCCGGGGGATGTCGTACAGGGAGGCTGCCCGTCTTGTCACTGCAGGGGTGGCACAAGTTGTCACACGTATCCGCCTGCTGGGGCTGGAAGTGGCGCTGAACAAGACGGAGGCTTTGTGTTTCCACGGGCCCCGGAAATCACCTCCTCCAGGATCCCACATTGTCATCGGTGGGGTCCGCATTGTCATTCAACCATGCATGAGGTATCTGGGGCTCGTGCTGGACAGCAGGTGGAACTTCAACGTCCACTTCCAGCGCCTAGCACCCCGGCTGATGGGTGCAGCCGGTGCTCTAGGTCGGCTATTGCCAAATCTCGGTGGCCCAAACAGCAGCTGCAGGCGGCTGTACCTGGGGGTCATTCGCTCCATGGCCCTCTATGGTGCCCCTGTGTGGGCCACCGAGCTGACGAGCCGAGGCGGCGCTATGTTGCGGCGGCCGCAGCGTGCGATATCCGTACGGGTCATCCGCGGGTATCGCACCATATCGGCGGAGGCGGCGTGTGTGCTGGCAGGGTCCCTCCCTTGGGACCTGGACGCCCGGATCCTTGCGTCACTCTATACATGGCGCAAGGACGCGCGAGATCGCGGAGAGATGGTGGAACCGAGGGAGTTGGACCTGTGCAGGGTACAGTTGCGGCAGGCGGCAGTCGCGGAATGGGTGGAGCGGCTAGAACGTCCAGGAGCCGGTCTTCGGACGGTTGAGGCCCTCCGCCCAATCTTAAAAGAGTGGATGGACAGGCGTCACGGCGTGCTGACCTTCCGGCTGACACAGGTGCTGTCGGGGCATGGCTGCTACGGCAAGTACCTGTGCCAAATCGCCGGAAGAGAGCCGGACGCCCGCTGCCACCACTGTGGGAGCCTCGAGGACACGGCGCAGCACACGCTCGCCGAGTGCACTGCTTGGGCAGAGCAGCGCCGTGTCCTTAACGCTGAGGTAGGCGAGGACCTCTCGCTCCCGATCGTCGTCTCATGTATGGTCGGGAGCGAGAGCGCGTGGCAGGCGGTGGCCTCCTTCTGCGAGGAGGTCATCGCCACAAAAGAGGCCGCGGAGAGGGAGAGGGAGACTGCCTCCACACTGCCAATCCGTGCCCGCCGAACAGGGCGCAGGAACAGGGCAGACAACGCCCTGTTCCAACCACCGTAAAAGGCCACGGGCGGCGGACTTGGGGAAGTCCGTCCGCCCATCACACAAGGCCCGAGATGGAGGCGCGGTCGGAGTGTGCCGCGCCCCACTCAAGTGGATTGGCAGGTGGGGGATCAGAACAGTCCCCCTCAACTGAGCCGGAGACCGCGCAAAGGCGGTCTGCCACTGCTGGGGTCGCGGAGGAATGAAACCTCGCTCCCGTAACCCCAGCAAAAAGTGGTGAGGCGAAACACCCGTGTGGTTTTAGTCGGTAGGTCACCCATTCTGGGTGGAGTCCGACACACCCCGCCGCCTTCCCCAGGCGGCGGATGTCCATGAGGATTTCCACACGAAAAAAAAAAAAAAAAAAAAAAAAAAAAGGTTAGGTTAGGTTAGGTTAGGTTAGGTTAGGTTAGGTTAGGTTAGGTTAGGTTAGGTTAGGTTAGGTTAGGTTAGGTTAGGTTAGGTTAGGTTAGGTTAGGTTAGGTTAGGTTAGGTTAGGTTAGGTTAGGTTAGGTTAGGTTAGGTTAGGTTAGGTTAGGTTAGGTTAGGTTAGGTTAGGTTAGGTTAGGTTAGGTTAGGTTAGGTTAGGTTAGGTTAGGTTAGGTTAGGTTAGGTTAGGTTAGGTTAGGTTAGGTTAGGTTAGGTTAGGTTAGGTTAGGTTAGGTTAGGTTAGGTTAGGTTAGGTTAGGTTAGGTTAGGTTAGGTTAGGTTAGGTTAGGTTAGGTTAGGTTAGGTTAGGTTAGGTTAGGTTAGGTTAGGTTAGGTTAGGTTAGGTTAGGTTAGGTTAGGTTAGGTTAGGTTAGGTTAGGTTAGGTTAGGTTAGGTTAGGTTAGGTTAGGTTAGGTTAGGTTAGGTTAGGTTAGGTTAGGTTAGGTTAGGTTAGGTTAGGTTAGGTTAGGTTAGGTTAGGTTAGGTTAGGTTAGGTTAGGTTAGGTTAGGTTAGGTTAGGTTAGGTTAGGTTAGGTTAGGTTAGGTTAGGTTAGGTTAGGTTAGGTTAGGTTAGGTTAGGTTAGGTTAGGTTAGGTTAGGTTAGGTTAGGTTAGGTTAGGTTAGGTTAGGTTAGGTTAGGTTAGGTTAGGTTAGGTTAGGTTAGGTTAGGTTAGGTTAGGTTAGGTTAGGTTAGGTTAGGTTAGGTTAGGTTAGGTTAGGTTAGGTTAGGTTAGGTTAGGTTAGGTTAGGTTAGGTTAGGTTAGGTTAGGTTAGGTTAGGTTAGGTTAGGTTAGGTTAGGTTAGGTTAGGTTAGGTTAGGTTAGGTTAGGTTAGGTTAGGTTAGGTTAGGTTAGGTTAGGTTAGGTTAGGTTAGGTTAGGTTAGGTTAGGTTAGGTTAGGTTAGGTTAGGTTAGGTTAGGTTAGGTTAGGTTAGGTTAGGTTAGGTTAGGTTAGGTTAGGTTAGGTTAGGTTAGGTTAGGTTAGGTTAGGTTAGGTTAGGTTAGGTTAGGTTAGGTTAGGTTAGGTTAGGTTAGGTTAGGTTAGGTTAGGTTAGGTTAGGTTAGGTTAGGTTAGGTTAGGTTAGGTTAGGTTAGGTTAGGTTAGGTTAGGTTAGGTTAGGTTAGGTTAGGTTAGGTTAGGTTAGGTTAGGTTAGGTTAGGTTAGGTTAGGTTAGGTTAGGTTAGGTTAGGTTAGGTTAGGTTAGGTTAGGTTAGGTTAGGTTAGGTTAGGTTAGGTTAGGTTAGGTTAGGTTAGGTTAGGTTAGGTTAGGTTAGGTTAGGTTAGGTTAGGTTAGGTT
>OX366516.1:17520000-17551789 GCA_947256265.1 Acronicta leporina
TGAGACAGGCATGCAATAAGGCGTGGTAGGCAAGTGTAACAGAATGACTCTATTTAAGCTTAGAAATGAATGGGGGAGGTAAGGGAACACCAACGGGAGCCCCAGACTACTGCCCCCACCACGTTAGGCATAAGTGAAAATACAATCGGGTTATGTAAGTGTAAGTGAATAGTATTGTGTGTGGCAAAAGCCACGCCCAAGATTTATTAATGTGTGTGAAGTGAATGGAGGTATTAAGTTTTATGTATGTATTGTGTATGTGTTTGTACAACTATGGTCCGTAGTCGATCCTTTGTTTGAGTTTATTGTGGGCGAGGACCAATCGAGGGCAAGATGATGAGGTGGCACTGTGTTTAGAATCGCATGGCCGATTGAATTTGTTAGCGAACTGCACACAATTGTAGCAGTCCGTTGCCTTATTGTCCCTTTTTACAGGGCAGTCCTTAAAAACGTGAGTGGGGGACGCGCAGTGGGAGCAGATGGTCTTGTCGGCCGTACAGTTCTTACGTGTATGTCCGAACTGTAAGCAAGAGTAACATTGGAGGAGCGGGGAATACTCCTCAACATGAACCCGCTGGTGGTCCAAGTTAACTCTCCCCATGCTGACTAATTTCCTCCATAAGGGAGGGGATACTAGGAAGACAGCATTATATAATTCTTCATTTCGGTTGCCCCTTTTGAACCGAAAGGTGATATCAGACAGTGGGTGAGAAGGTTGGAGGCCATTTTGTTCGATGATGATGGTCGAGAGTTCCTCGGTGGGAATCTCATTAGGAATTCCCTTTACCACCAGCATTGGCTTGAGTTTTTTGGATTTTTCGGCAGACAGATTGGCTGCCGAAGAATTTACTTTTTGGAGGGCAATATCCCGGGCGGTCTCGTTATCAAACTCGACCCTGAGTTTGTTATTTGAGACGAATTTGACGTCAGATGGACAGAAGTTGGTGTCTCGGAAAGTGACTTCCGAGCGAAAGAGTTTGAGAGTTTCTTTGGGGGCGATCACCTCCTTCTTGGAAGAGACGATGATCGAAGGCTTTGAAGTGGGAATTACCGGGGGGGTAGGTGGTGCTTGAACATTTGATTTTGCAACAGTAGAGTACGACTGGCGAAGGGGTTGAGTTGTTTGAGAGGGGGCAGGGGCAGGGGGGGTAAGGGTCTTGGCTAGGTTGGCAATCTCAGCCTTCATTGCCTTTGTGACCTCAGAGATGATACTCTCCTTTAGGCTTTCCTGACTTTTGGGGTCAGGAATAGATGGTGGTGGTGCAGCCCGGATGGGGGTGGGAGCAGGGAAGCGAGGATAAGTTAAAATCTGCTCAAAGATGTAGAGAATAGAATTCTTATTCTCTTTTTTAAGGCTCTTGCCCTCTGTGAGAAGTTTCTTGCATTGGGTGATCTTTTCCTTTAAAAAGTCGCGCAAGCATTCATCAAGTGGATTGATGTTAGCGGTGTTGGAATCGATGTTAGGGGTGGGCGGGCGATAGGCCTCTCTGACAGATGGCTCGTAGAACATCTCGCCGAGTCCCTCCTCATCTGACAAAATCAGAGAGTCGAAGCTCCCGGCGAGCTGCCTGCTTGCTGCTTTGTAGGCTGAGAATACCTCAGCAGAGGATTTAGAGCCCCCAGGGGGGGGCTTATGTGAGGCCATTTTAGGCCTAGATCCCTAAATGGGGGCCAGAAAAAGGGGTTGGGGCTGTCCTCCTGTCGTAAAAGAGGGGGGGGAATATGAATTGAAACAATGCTAGAATAGATCCCAAGATATATGCTAAAAAGATATAAAAATTGAGAAAAAAGCAAAAAATGAGGAGGGGAGGAAGGGGTAATGTATGTGAATGGAGTGTGTACAGTGTACTTAAACTATTACAGAACTGAAAAACTAAAAATTATAAGAAAAAACGCGAAAAGTGCCTGATGGTGAACAGAATCCGAGGAGTTCGGAGACGGGACAAAGTGGCCCTATAAGGGGGGGATGTAAACTATCCAAATGCGGTAGGGCCCCTACCAGGGCTGGTAAGGTCAGGGAGATATCAAAATAAAAAGTGAAAAATTTGAGGGTAGGGGGACCGGACCAGGTCCAATCAATGTGTTACCCCTACGTTTCTATACTAAACTGAACTCAGAATTACGATAGATTGCTTGGTTCCAGAGATATGAGAGGAACCAAGTTGGAGTAAGGGTGACCTGATAAAATAATTAGTTAAACTATTGAAAAAGTAAAAACCAAAGGGTGTAACTTGACCAAAACCAAGTTATCCCGGCTTGGGTTTAAAGAAATACAATACCCGACCACAAAAGGTATGGTTAAACTAATAAAAACTAAAAAAGGGGCAAATCAAAATTTGGGGGGGGGGGATGTGGAGGTGGGATACGCCCGAGCTGGGTTAGGAATACTATACGATAGTATAGTATTCCTTAGCCGGTGTTAAAAATGCTCTATCTCTAACCGTTCCCGAGATACGGGGGTTTTTAGGGGCGCGCGAGTCGGCGACGCGTTAGCGACGTGTTTCTCGCTCTGATTTTACGGAACAAATTTATTAAAATTACTCCTCAGAAAAACCTAAATAACTTCGCAACCCTGATGGGTAGGTTTGTGCGGGTGGTACCTACAGATAGCTGAAGGTGTCCCGCACAAAACCAGATACTTCAACCCAACGCGACCCGCTGGGGTAGGCAGGTATGTGCGCGCAAAGTTGACGAAGTTTTTGACAAAAAATTTGGAAAAAATTTGAAATAATGTTAATAACTATTGAAATAATGAATTTAAAAATATGGTGAAAATTGGTTATTGAAGGGGAGGATGTCCCCTATCAGAAAATGTGAATGGAAAACACCTCACTCACACCCAGGGGCAGAGACTAGGGAAAGTCTGGAAATTCGGGCAAAAAACTAGTGTCACAGACTTTTGTCAATAACTCCGTATCCCTTAAGAGTAGGTGGTGAAGGTGGGTACCTCCGGATAGCCGAAGGAGTCACCTACACCACTAAATATGGGGAACTAACCCGACGTGCCTGTGGGCCGAAGTTTTCGGTCGGGAAGTTGACGGAGTTAAAAACTCGTGAAAAAATTTTAAATGAAAAGTGCTAGGGGGAAAAATGCTATAACTGCGTTAATTTACGTGCTAGAAACAAAATAAAAACTAGTATTTAAATGGGACAGTCTAAGCTATAAAATGAGATATTAATATCTAGCGCGTCTGTGATCCTGAAAGTAGGAATGGGGGGCAAAGTGGGAAGTCTGAAAATTCGGACGAAAAATTAGTGTTCCAGACTTTAGCCAGTTACTCCGTATCCCTGATGAGAAGGTGGTGAAGGTGGGTACCTCCGGATAGCCGAAGAAGTCACCTACACCACTGAATATGGGGAACTAACCCGACGTGCCTGTGGGCCGAAGTTTTTGGTCGGGAAGTTGGCGAAGTAAAAGACTTGTGAAAAATTTTAAAAGAAAAGTGTATGAGGGAAAAATGCTGTATCTACGTTAATTTTAGTGATAAAAACAAGATAAAAACTGGTATAGAAAGGGGAGGACCTGTACTATATAATAAAACAATAAAATATTGCGCGTCTCTAAACCCGGAAGTACAAATGAGGGGCAAAATGGGACAAGTGAAAATAGTAGGCACAAATTCGCGTTCAAGGACACGGCGTCTAACTCCGTAACCCGGATGGGTAGGTATATGGGACAAAAAGTACCCTATACTAGAAGGTCTTATCTACAAATTAAGGTGTTCAAAATTTGGGGCACGTGCCTAGGAGCCGAAGTTTCGGTCCTCAAAAATGACGGAGTTTGGCGCCAATGTCAAAAATAACAGATTTACAAAAACTAAGATATCTTAGGAACTAAGCAACATAAAATTATAAACTAAAAAGCACTAGATAGTCCACTAAATTGTCTATTTTACCTTAGAGTCCAAAGGGGGTCTTACCCGATAGCTAAGACCCCAAAAGTGGCATGAAAGTTCAAAGTGTCAAAATGAAAATAGTTTATGGTGGTTTTGGGGTCCAAGACCCTCGAAAACCAAAGCTTGTGATAGAGATTATGAAAGAGGACTACATAGGGAGTAAAAATATGAAAACAGAATTTACCTAACTAACTCCAGAAGGGAGTTAGTACTTTAGGTCTTAACTTTAAAAGGGCTATAACTTGGTCATTTATGAGTGGATGGAAGGCAAACTTTGTGAGTACATAGAGGGGGTTAATACGCTTCTAATGGTGTACAAAAATGCATATGTTACCGCTTTAGTTTTCGAGCGCCGGACGAAAAACACTTTCCGGGCCCTCCCAAAAGTAGGTCTTGCGCGATCCTACTTCAGGGGGATACCGGAGGGTCACTGTCACAACACTATCACGTCCGCGGCACTTTTACACGTCTTTTGACACTAAAACCATGTTTGTAAGTCTTATATAGCCACTTTTATGAATTTTTTCGACACGAGCGCTTGCTACATCGACCGTTCTCGGCGCCAGAACATCGCGGACTGGTTAGGTTAGGTTAGGTTAGGTTAGGTTAGGTTAGGTTAGGTTAGGTTAGGTTAGGTTAGGTTAGGTTAGGTTAGGTTAGGTTAGGTTAGGTTAGGTTAGGTTAGGTTAGGTTAGGTTAGGTTAGGTTAGGTTAGGTTAGGTTAGGTTAGGTTAGGTTAGGTTAGGTTAGGTTAGGTTAGGTTAGGTTAGGTTAGGTTAGGTTAGGTTAGGTTAGGTTAGGTTAGGTTAGGTTAGGTTAGGTTAGGTTAGGTTAGGTTAGGTTAGGTTAGGTTAGGTTAGGTTAGGTTAGGTTAGGTTAGGTTAGGTTAGGTTAGGTTAGGTTAGGTTAGGTTAGGTTAGGTTAGGTTAGGTTAGGTTAGGTTAGGTTAGGTTAGGTTAGGTTAGGTTAGGTTAGGTTAGGTTAGGTTAGGTTAGGTTAGGTTAGGTTAGGTTAGGTTAGGTTAGGTTAGGTTAGGTTAGGTTAGGTTAGGTTAGGTTAGGTTAGGTTAGGTTAGGTTAGGTTAGGTTAGGTTAGGTTAGGTTAGGTTAGGTTAGGTTAGGTTAGGTTAGGTTAGGTTAGGTTAGGTTAGGTTAGGTTAGGTTAGGTTAGGTTAGGTTAGGTTAGGTTAGGTTAGGTTAGGTTAGGTTAGGTTAGGTTAGGTTAGGTTAGGTTAGGTTAGGTTAGGTTAGGTTAGGTTAGGTTAGGTTAGGTTAGGTTAGGTTAGGTTAGGTTAGGTTAGGTTAGGTTAGGTTAGGTTAGGTTAGGTTAGGTTAGGTTAGGTTAGGTTAGGTTAGGTTAGGTTAGGTTAGGTTAGGTTAGGTTAGGTTAGGTTAGGTTAGGTTAGGTTAGGTTAGGTTAGGTTAGGTTAGGTTAGGTTAGGTTAGGTTAGGTTAGGTTAGGTTAGGTTAGGTTAGGTTAGGTTAGGTTAGGTTAGGTTAGGTTAGGTTAGGTTAGGTTAGGTTAGGTTTTTTTTTTTTTTTTTTTTTATAAAGCGATTTCTTTCTTCCTCTGACGTTTGTCAGAGTCTTTTTTTTTTGTAATTTTTAATGTATTATTTGCTTTGGCTTTTATTGCTTTTTGTGTGGTGATGGTAATGATTTGTTGAAAGATGAGATGATGATATATTTTCTTATTGCGTTTTATTCCTTTCGATGCATATTTTTGCTATTGTTTCACAGTATTTTATAAAATCTGGTCTTTTTTCTGCGTCTTTTATGAATATCTGAATTGTTTCCTGATTTATGCGAAGGTCAAGTTTTGATTCTAAGTTATATCTTTTGTAAATAAATTGTGGGCATTCTGTTATAAGGTGTTTTACTGTCTCTTCTTTTTCAGGGTCGCAGATGCATTGTGGGTTTTCTTTAAGTTTGTATTTGTGCAGGTACTGACTGAATCCTCCATGTCCAGTCAGCATCTGCACAAACACTGGAGTGAGTGGTAACTGTTTTAATATTTGGAAAGCTGTGGTTGTATTTGGGAAGAATAATTTTGTTGTTTCTGCTGTATGACTATTTGTGTATCGTTCATTCCATTTTTCCAACGTCTTTGTTCTTATTGTTTTCTTGACAAAGGATACTGGACATTTGTCATATGCCGAGCGCGTCTTTTTAAGGCCTCCTTGTTTAGCTAGCTCATCGGCACGTTCGTTTCCAGTTATTCCTATATGTGCCTTTACCCAGAAGAATTTTATTTCACGCCCCTGCTCTTGTATGTTGCGGATGTTTTTGCGTATTTCGTGTGCTAGGGGGTGAAATGAGTTGGGTCTATTTAGGAGTTCTAGGGAGGATCTAGAATCGCTTGAGATGCTACTGGTGTTCTCTTTTCTTCGAGTGATTATTTCTGTAGCCTGGTATAGTGCGTACATTTCGGCTTGAAAGACAGTGCAATATGGTTCCAGTTTGTACTTGTGTGATTTTATTTCTTGATTATTTTTCCAACATGTCAGTGCGGCTCCAACTCTTTCTTCCATTTTACTACCGTCTGTGTAGATTTGTATTTCGGATTTTAGTATGTTTTCGGATATGTTTGCCTCTGTACTGTCTAAATGTTGGAACGTTACAGTTATTTCTGCAGATGGATGGATGGCTTCTTCAAAGCTTGTTTTCTGTTCGACTTGTCGGTCTTCTAAGTCATCAAGTGGTTCTCCTCGTTTTGCTTGGTATATTTCGGCTGCTTCTTGGATTCGAAGATCTAGAGGAAGTAATCTGGCTAGCAATGTGGCGGCGTTTAGTGAAACCGTCCTGTACGACTTACAAGTTTTCTGTGCGAAGCCTCTCTGTACTGTATTGAGTGGTTTTTGTATGGAAATTTTTGAGGTTGCTGGTGCCCAAGCGCTGGCTGCATATAGTATTATCGGCTCTATGACCGCCTCATATATGGTTTTTATTATCTCTGGATTTAATCCCCAGGATATCTTAGCCGCTCGGGATAACTGTTTGTATATATTGGTGGCTTTCCGACAAGTGTGAGATACGTGGCTGTGGAAGGTTAATTTCCGGTCTATTATGAGTCCCAGCAGCTTTATTTCTTCTACCGTTTTTATTTCCACTTCACCCATGTGGAGGCGTGGGACATCATATTTAAGTTTGTTTGTAAGAGTCATCGCGTTGGTTTTATGCGGCGCAAACTTTAGTTTGTTTTTGATGCCCCACTCCTGCACACAGGCGAGAGTGGTATTTGCGCGTCTTTCGATTTCAGCAGCTGTGTCACCATCAAAAATTAGAATTACGTCATCAGCGTAAGCTTGGACGTAATCGCCTCTTTTTTCAAGCTCCTTTAATAATGTATCCAGGAGAAGGTTCCACAATATTGGGCCTCCAATGGATCCTTGGATACAGCCTTTGGTTGTTGATTTAGTGGCTATTTCGCCTGCATATCTCAGGTGTACCTTTCTGTCCTCCAGGTAACTGTCTATAATTTTGCGTAAATTTGTTGGGCATTTTTCTTCGGCTAATCTAACTCTAATGGCGGGCCACCATGCGTTGTCAAATGCCCCCTCTATGTCTAATGCTACGGCGGTCACAAGTTTTTTCTGTGCCAATTTTTTGCGAATGTGTTGCATTAAGACATAGAGGGAGTCCTCCGCTCCACGTTGGGGCATGAATCCGTATTGTTGTTTACTGAGCTTGGGTAGGATATGCCACTTTATGCGTCCCATGATCATCTTTTCCAGAATTTTTCCCATCACTGACAGCAATCCAATAGGTCTATAGGACTTTGCGTTGTTATAGTCATCCTTGCCTGGTTTGCGTAGCACTACTATTGCTGCTTCTTTCCAGATTTTCGGGAAGTGGCTTAGTTCCAAGCATTTGTTGGCCAGTGATAGGAAAAGTTGAGGATTGTGGTATATCGCTTGTTTGCATATGTCTGCTGTAAAGCCGTCTGATCCGGGTGCCTTTTTTGGGTTGAAGCTGTTTATTGTGTTTTTGAGTTCATTTAGAGTGAAAGGTGGGTCATTATCGTTCTGTTCTTGTATGTTATCTGCATTTGTTCTTATCTTCTGATGTTTTATGTTATCATCTTCTTTATTGTCGTCAGGGTAGAAAGTTTCGGTTAGCCATTGCGCTGACTCTTGTGAATCCAGCGTGACGCCGTTTTTAACTAGAGGTAGATCTTCTTGCCTCTTTGCTGTTCGTCCTATGACCCTGTAAATTCCTTCCCACATCCCTTCCTTATCCTGTTTTTTGCAGAAATCTTTCCAGCTCTTTATTTGTGCTTTTTTAGCTTCGTCTTCATATTTTTCTTTTGCTTGCAGGTATTCTTCGATGACCTTAGTTCTACGGACTGCTGCGGCGCATCGGATGCGGCGTTTCCTGGTTATCATCTCTTTTTTCATATCTTCTAAGTCCTTAGACCACCAAGGCAAGGTAAGTTTTTGTGTTCCTTAGACCACCAAGGCAAGGTAAGTTTTTGTGTTCCATTTAATTTAGGTATAGTTTTATCGCATGTATTCTGTATTGTATTTATATAGGATTGTACATATTTTTCTAAGTTTTCTTTACTGTTAATTCGGTCTATTGTTGATTTACTAATGTTGTTTTCTTCTTGAAGTTCACTCAGTGTCTCATGAAATTGTTCCCAATCTGCTTTTTTTGAATTATATTTCCTGGTGTTTCTAACTATTGTCATACCCTTTGATTTTTTCAGGGTAATTTTGAAGGTGATCGCATTGTGGTCAGAACTCGTCATGCTTGTGTCCACCTTCCAGTCTTCTACTAGGTCCAGCATGTTTGGCGTGCAAGCTGTGATATCGACGTGGCTGGTGTATGACTTGTTGCCTCTAATAGTATCGAATGTAGGTGTTTCGCCCACGTTGAGTACTTGGAGTTCCATTTCTTCGAGCACACCGGACATTTCCTCTCCTCGTTGGTCTATATTTTGGCTACCCCACCATGTGCTTTTAGCATTTGTGTCTCCTCCCAGGATGAGCTTAAAAGATGAGAATTTTTGTCTGATTTTCTTTAGTTGTTCTAAATAGGGTGTTATTGGTTGGTCTGGTTCAAAGTAGAAAGATACTGTTACTATTTCCCAAGATTTTGTTCGGATTTTGACAACTACAATATTGTTGGTGGTTAACTCTGAGCATATTAAGGCATCCATGTCCTGGTCAAATACTGCAATTGCCGCCTTGATGGTTCCGTCTCCTTGATTGGTGTTTTGGTAGATTCGTACTCCTCGGTAGTTTTTGAGATTTTTAGTATTACCTACGTATGGTTCCTGGAGTAGTGCAAAAGCTAACTTTCTGTTCTTGGCTTCGATCATTAGTTCGTCCGTTGCTAAAGCTTTCCTTTGGAGGTTTGCCTGGGCAACGCGATACGCAATTTTTATTGTTGTTGTGCTCTGGTCGGTGTTGTTTGCATCAACTTTAGCAATACGCTATGGTCGTGCGAGCCAGTGCGTCCCATTTCTGACGTACTGGGCACTCGGAGCTAAACGCGTTGTGGTTTTGGTTTGCTAGTTTTGCGAGTTCGCAGTTACAGCACTTTGGTGCCACACCCTCGACTCGGTTTGTACATTCTGAATAAACATGCGGGCCTCCACAGTGACTGCATTTTTCGGTTGTTTCGCTGCAAAAACGTCTGCCGTGACCATAGCCCAAGCAAAGTGAGCACTGAATTAGTGGTGATTGGTCTGCAACTCTGACTCGTTGTAAGTCGATGTGGACGACTCCGGCCTCCGTCATCCTCCTCCAGATTAATGGTGAAACTCTCATTACTACGTTGCTTTGATAGGGGTTTCTATTATTTTTACGGTATTTGATTTCCAGTCTTTCTTCGGTCTTTTCAATGCCTTCAAAGATTCTTTCGTTTTGATTTTTTAAGGCTTTGAGGATATCTTCGTCTGTGTTATATTGGAAGACATTCTTGAGTACCACTAAGGGGTCCTTGTTTCTTATTTCCTCTACATTGAGGGCCTCGCTGCTTTGAAGTTTTGCCTTAACTCTTTGTCTTTCCTCCTCTGTCTTGCATCCAACGATGATTTTTCTATCTTTAGCTTTCCTGATTCTGTCTACTACGATACCTCCTTCTTTTGCATTTACAGTTTTTCTTATTTTATCCAAGACTTCCTCCCCAGTTTCAGTCTCGTCTTTGGATGTTATAACAATGGAGTGCAAAGCAGTTCGCCCCGTTGGTTGTCTCCCGGTGGAGCCGGCTACTACACTCGCATAAGTGAATTTTTCGTGGAGTTCTTGATTTCTTTCAATTGTATTTTTAAGCTCACTTATTCTTTGGGTGTTTTCTGCTAAAAGTACCTTGTGTTCTTCTATGTGTTGTAGTAATAATGTTTCGGTTTCGGACATCCGAGGGGATGGAGACGGCGACAACGGTTCTGTCGTTTGCACTATGATCTGGTCGCTGCTCTGACTGGATTTTCCCGACCCTATTTTTGCGGCTTCCTCGGCCTCTTTTACGAGTTGATACAATCGTTCGATTGCATGGGTGACCTCAATTTTTATATCTGTTTTAAGGTTCCTTGAATTTCCTAGGTGTAGTTTGGCCTTTGTAAGGCAGGCTTTGGCCTCGGATAGCCTACTGGTGTACTGTTTACTTATTGGCTTGGAGTTAAGGTTAAGGTAAGGGTTGGAAATTTGCGGTGTGGGAGAAGGTGGTGCCATTGACGGTGCCCTTGCGGCGGGTGGATTAGGGCTCGCGGATATTTCTTTAGTCGGAGTGCGGATCATTGCAGTTATAATTTGAGTCTAGTTTTTAAGTTTTAGCGAACTATGAAAGTATAATAAGTTTAGATAAGTTAAATAAATGCAGGTATATAAGCCAATTCAGTGTGATACGGTTATATTTTGATTGGAACTAACGTAGATTCAAATTTCGTAAAAATTAAATAATTTATATTTTTAGGTATTCTCCCGAGTTTACCTGGCCAAGCGCTACCGGGTGGGTGGGCGGGCAATTTTTTTGAAAATTCCTGCAGATAACCCCCACTTGTGGGGTACCAGCGGAAGCGGGACGCCGAGGGCTATATAACTGTATACTAATCGGGGGTAGGCAGGGAACAAAATCTAAAAGTTATGGAATAAAAACTGTGTTTTTGTGTAATTTATTAAAGAAAATGCTAATTATTTTTGTTTGTTGCAGGTCGCGGTCACCGGGACGAGTGCCGGGAGCGGTTCCAGACTATTATATATCTGTTTGAATCAAAATTTGGTCAAAAATCGGATACTAAAAATTTTAGCTGTCAACGTGGTATGTTAAGTTAAAAATAAAAATGCGAATTGTAGGGAAATGAAATTTTCCGGTCTCCAGGGACGTGGAAGTGTGCCTGAGACACAGATAAATGTGATTTGTGGATGTGGAAATCGAAAACCGCACCCAAATAGAGCTTTTAGTTCAGAAATTATTCGCGTTTATACAAATTGTTGGAGGTCTAAGGTAACCTCGGTTTCCGTTAAATACTGTTTTTGGCAAAAAATTTGAAAATTCCAGCAGATAACCCCCACTTGTGGGGTACCAGCGGAAGCGGGACGCCGAGGGCTATATAACTGTATACTAATCGGGGGTAGGCAGGGAACAAAATCTAAAAGTTATGGAATAAAAACTGTGTTTTTGTGTAATTTATTAAAGAAAATGCTAATTATTTTTGTTTGTTGCAGGTCGCGGTCACCGGGACGAGTGCCGGGAGCGGTTCCAGACTATTATATATCTGTTTGAATCAAAATTTGGTCAAAAATCGGATACTAAAAATTTTAGCTGTCAACGTGGTATGTTAAGTTAAAAATAAAAATGCGAATTGTAGGGAAATGAAATTTTCCGGTCTCCAGGGACGTGGAAGTGTGCCTGAGACACAGATAAATGTGATTTGTGGATGTGGAAATCGAAAACCGCACCCAAATAGAGCTTTTAGTTCAGAAATTATTCGCGTTTATACAAATTGTTGGAGGTCTAAGGTAACCTCGGTTTCCGTTAAATACTGTTTTTGGCAAAAAATTTGAAAATTCCAGCAGATAACCCCCACTTGTGGGGTACCAGCGGAAGCGGGACGCCGAGGGCTATATAACTGTATACTAATCGGGGGTAGGCAGGGAACAAAATCTAAAAGTTATGGAATAAAAACTGTGTTTTTGTGTAATTTATTAAAGAAAATGCTAATTATTTTTGTTTGTTGCAGGTCGCGGTCACCGGGACGAGTGCCGGGAGCGGTTCCAGACTATTATATATCTGTTTGAATCAAAATTTGGTCAAAAATCGGATACTAAAAATTTTAGCTGTCAACGTGGTATGTTAAGTTAAAAATAAAAATGCGAATTGTAGGGAAATGAAATTTTCCGGTCTCCAGGGACGTGGAAGTGTGCCTGAGACACAGATAAATGTGATTTGTGGATGTGGAAATCGAAAACCGCACCCAAATAGAGCTTTTAGTTCAGAAATTATTCGCGTTTATACAAATTGTTGGAGGTCTAAGGTAACCTCGGTTTCCGTTAAATACTGTTTTTGGCAAAAAATTTGAAAATTCCAGCAGATAACCCCCACTTGTGGGGTACCAGCGGAAGCGGGACGCCGAGGGCTATATAACTGTATACTAATCGGGGGTAGGCAGGGAACAAAATCTAAAAGTTATGGAATAAAAACTGTGTTTTTGTGTAATTTATTAAAGAAAATGCTAATTATTTTTGTTTGTTGCAGGTCGCGGTCACCGGGACGAGTGCCGGGAGCGGTTCCAGACTATTATATATCTGTTTGAATCAAAATTTGGTCAAAAATCGGATACTAAAAATTTTAGCTGTCAACGTGGTATGTTAAGTTAAAAATAAAAATGCGAATTGTAGGGAAATGAAATTTTCCGGTCTCCAGGGACGTGGAAGTGTGCCTGAGACACAGATAAATGTGATTTGTGGATGTGGAAATCGAAAACCGCACCCAAATAGAGCTTTTAGTTCAGAAATTATTCGCGGTTAGGTTAGGTTAGGTTAGGTTAGGTTAGGTTAGGTTAGGTTAGGTTAGGTTAGGTTAGGTTAGGTTAGGTTAGGTTAGGTTAGGTTAGGTTAGGTTAGGTTAGGTTAGGTTAGGTTAGGTTAGGTTAGGTTAGGTTAGGTTAGGTTAGGTTAGGTTAGGTTAGGTTAGGTTAGGTTAGGTTAGGTTAGGTTAGGTTAGGTTAGGTTAGGTTAGGTTAGGTTAGGTTAGGTTAGGTTAGGTTAGGTTAGGTTAGGTTAGGTTAGGTTAGGTTAGGTTAGGTTAGGTTAGGTTAGGTTAGGTTAGGTTAGGTTAGGTTAGGTTAGGTTAGGTTAGGTTAGGTTAGGTTAGGTTAGGTTAGGTTAGGTTAGGTTAGGTTAGGTTAGGTTAGGTTAGGTTAGGTTAGGTTAGGTTAGGTTAGGTTAGGTTAGGTTAGGTTAGGTTAGGTTAGGTTAGGTTAGGTTAGGTTAGGTTAGGTTAGGTTAGGTTAGGTTAGGTTAGGTTAGGTTAGGTTAGGTTAGGTTAGGTTAGGTTAGGTTAGGTTAGGTTAGGTTAGGTTAGGTTAGGTTAGGTTAGGTTAGGTTAGGTTAGGTTAGGTTAGGTTAGGTTAGGTTAGGTTAGGTTAGGTTAGGTTAGGTTAGGTTAGGTTAGGTTAGGTTAGGTTAGGTTAGGTTAGGTTAGGTTAGGTTAGGTTAGGTTAGGTTAGGTTCGGCCCCTGCTGGGGTCGGTCCGCGTTGGGCTGTGAAGCGGCTTGACAGGGACGCCTTGTTGGAAGCCTCCATCGTGCAGGCCTGGGTGACAGCACCGGGCAGGCCCGCCGACATCGAGGAGGAGGCTCAATGGTTCCAACGGACCCTGTCGCGCATCTGTGATGCGGCCATGCCTCGGGCTCGTCCCGGAGCCGCGAGACGTCGGGTGTACTGGTGGTCGCAGGGCATCGAGCGCCTTAGGCGCGCCTGCATCGCGGTGCGACGCCAGTACGCCAGGCATCGCAGGAGGCGCACCCGCACACCGGATGCGGAAGCCGTAGAGGCGGAGCTGTACGAGGGTTACGTGGCTGCGAAGCTCGCCCTCTCCGAGGAGATCACGCGGGCCAAAGATTTGGCCCACGAGGAGATGGTGGCGACTCTGGACCTCGATCCGTGGGGGCGCCCATACCGTATGGTACGGGGCAAACTTCGCCCGTGGGCCCCCCCGCTGTCCCAGAGTCTCACTCCTGGTCTCCTGGAGGGCGTGGTGAGCGCTTTGTTCCCCTCGCGGGGTGAGCACTCACCCCCGCCAATGGCTCCGTCTCCCGCGCCCGACGCGGACGACGACGACGACGACGACGTGCCCGAAGTGACCCGGGTAGATATGAGAGTGGCGGTGCAACGGCTTCAAGCCAAAAACACCGCCCCAGGGCCCGACGGCATCCCAGGCCGTGCATGGGTCCTGGCTTTAGAGGCTCTCGGGCCCCGACTTGCGGGGCTCTTCAGCGCATGCCTCGAGCGCGGCCAGTTTCCGAGCCGGTGGAAGACCGGGAAGCTGGTCCTGCTGAGGAAGGAGGGGCGCCCTGCGGACAGTCCGTCCGCATACCGGCCCATCGTGTTGCTGGACGAGGCGGGCAAACTCTTCGAAAGAGTCATTGCCGGCCGCCTCGTCGCACACCTCACGTGTGTTGGGCCGGATCTGGCGGAAAGCCAGTTTGGCTTCCGTCGCGGGCGCTCCACCATCGACGCAATCATGCGCGTAAGGGCCCAGGCGGAGGATGCTGTTGCCCGGGGCGAGGTTGTTTTGGCGGTGTCTTTAGACATCGCCAACGCCTTCAACACCTTGCCTTGGAGTTGCATCAGGGCGGCACTCGTCTATCACCGAGTGCCGACCTACCTCCGCCGCATTGTCGGGGCTTATCTGACGGAGCGATCCGTCATCTACCCGGGTCGCGAAGGTTGGGGTCGGCGAGAGATGTCGTGCGGTGTTCCACAGGGCTCGGTCCTGGGTCCGCTCCTGTGGAACATCGGGTACGACTGGGTGTTGCGTGGTGCGCTCCCCCCCTGCGTCGGCGTGACTTGCTACGCCGACGACACGCTAGTCACAGCGAGGGGGGGAACGCACCAGCAGGCGGCCGTTCTGGCCACAGCGGGGGTTGCGCAGGTTGTTGGTAGGATCCGGCAGTTGGGGTTGGAGGTGGCGCTCTGCAAATCCGAGGCCCTGTTTTTCCACGGGCCGCGGAGGGCGCCACCACCGGGATCCCACATAGTGGTGGGGGGTGTCCGCATCGGCGTCGAGCCGACGATGAAGTACCTCGGACTCGTGCTCGACGGCCGATGGGACTTCGGACACCATTTCCGGAGACTGGGCCCCAAGCTGATGGGCGCCGCGTCAGCTCTGTCGCGGCTGCTGCCCAACTTGGGGGGGCCCAGTGCCTCCTGCCGGAGGCTCTATACGGGGATCGTGCGATCAATGGCGCTCTACGGGGCGCCAGTGTGGGCGTACACTCTGACGGCCCGCAATGCCGCTCTGCTGCGGAGGCCGCAGCGGGCGATGGCCGTCAGAGTGGTCAGGGGCTATCGCACGATCTCCTTCGAGGCGGCGAGCCTCCTTGCCGGATCCGCGCCCTGGGACCTGGAGGCAATGGTCCTCGCGTCGCTGTATCGGCGGCGCGTGGAGGACCTGCAGCGGGGCGACCTGCCGTTGCCCCGCGAAACTACGGAGCGGCGCAACGCGCTCCGCCGGGTCCTAGTGGCGGAATGGAGGGAACGACTTGCGCAACCCAGCGCGGGGCACGCCCTTATAGCGGCGGTAAGACCCGTCATGGAGGATTGGCTCGAGAGGCGCCACGGCGCCCTCTCTTACCGGCTGACGCAGGTGCTGTCCGGACACGGATGCTTCGGCAGGTACCTGTGTCGCATCGGTCGCGAGCCAACGCCCGGTTGTCACCACTGTGAGGGCTGCGCCGAGGACACGGCGCAGCACACGCTGACCGCCTGCCCCGCTTGGGCAGAGCAACGCCGTGGCCTCGTTGCGGCCACCGGTGGTGACCTCTCGCTCCCGACCTTGGTTCGCTCCATGGTCCGGAGCGAGAACGCGTGGGACGCCACCGCCTCGTTTTGCGAGCACGTCATGCTCGCCAAGGAGGCGGCGGAGAGGGAGAGAGAAATCTCAACCCCTCTCCCGTCCCGAAGGAGACGCACCGGGCGCCGGAGGGCGCTCACTGACCTCCGGCCTCCATGAGCTGTGGCCTGCGGGCGGCCGACGTGGGTCGTCGGCCGCCCGATCAGAGAACGGCCCAGTAGGAAGGGGCCGCCGGTGACACGCAGGGGGACCGTGTCGCCGGCACTATGGCCCGGGTAAGTGGCGCGGCTGGCAACCGCGTCCCACTCCGGGAGTGGGAGTGAGTTGTGGGGAGAGCGTGCAGCACGCCTCCCCCTAAGGTTAGGTGGTCGCCGTCTCAGGCGACCCGCCACTGCCGGAGTCGCGGAAGAATCTTTGTTCCCGTGACTCCGGCGCTACAGTGGTGTTACGAGACCTCCCGTGGTTTTTTAGTCGGTAGGGCGCCCTTTTCAGGGCGAGGAGTCCGACACTGTTCACCGTCGCATCCCCCGCGGCGGTGTTCGTGCATTAAGCATTTTTCCACGGGGCCACAAAAAAAAAAAAAGGTTAGGTTAGGTTAGGTTAGGTTAGGTTAGGTTAGGTTAGGTTAGGTTAGGTTAGGTTAGGTTAGGTTAGGTTAGGTTAGGTTAGGTTAGGTTAGGTTAGGTTAGGTTAGGTTAGGTTAGGTTAGGTTAGGTTAGGTTAGGTTAGGTTAGGTTAGGTTAGGTTAGGTTAGGTTAGGTTAGGTTAGGTTAGGTTAGGTTAGGTTAGGTTAGGTTAGGTTAGGTTAGGTTAGGTTAGGTTAGGTTAGGTTAGGTTAGGTTAGGTTAGGTTAGGTTAGGTTAGGTTAGGTTAGGTTAGGTTAGGTTAGGTTAGGTTAGGTTAGGTTAGGTTAGGTTAGGTTAGGTTAGGTTAGGTTTTTTTTTTTTTTTAGATATATATTTGGAAGAAAAAGGGTAACGCGTAGGATACGTCTGCGCCTTTTCCGGTTGAAAGTGGATTGTGAGATAGGATAGAAGTGGGATGAGATTTTATAAGGAGATGTTTTTAAAAGGGAGAATACAATAAACATAATAATATATATACACAGTAATTTCACATTTTCCTGTGATGCACAAAATAGCAGGAGTGCACTTGCTAAGTTGTGCCCCAAAGGTAAATATTCGAATTGATACATTTGATTTAGCATTGTAATTTAGTAGTACAAATTAGCATTTTTTTTTTTGTTTATTCTTTTTTAGTTTTTTTTTTTTTTTTTTTTTTTTTTTTTTAGTTTTTTTTTTATTTTATTTTTTTTAGTTTTGTTAATAATAAGTTTGTAAAATATAAACATTAAAAGCTTAAATCTAATTAATTTAAGACTATAACAGAGTAACTTTAATTTAGAGCAAATACGAGAAAACATAGCGAAAACTTTTTAACTATTAAAATGTTTTAATTCTTTGACAATGTAGAAGATATGGTTGTGGAAATTGTCAATGGTGCTCGATCGTTTTAACACTATTTTAAGGTCGTAGGGATCACTGACATTTTGCGGAGCCACCGAGAGGTAGTCCGCTCTAGTTGATGCGAATCGGGGGCAGTCGCGCACAAGATGGCGCATCGACTGCGGTGTGACGCCGTCGCAGGGGCATTTATCGTCCTGGGTGATTTTAAATCTACAGAGGTACTCTTTATGAAATCCGTGGTTGGAAAGGAATTGGGTAATTGCGAAATTAGGCCTGACTGCGTTAAGGTAGGATTGTAGGTCGCTATAGGTAGGGAGGAGAGTTTTTATGTAGGTTGAATTGTTATACAATTCGGCAGATGACAGGGAGGATAGGTTATGGTTACGGAGTTTAATGTGACTGGTAGGGATGGATACGTAGTCTGGGGTGCGATGGAGTAAGGCAGCCGATTTGGCTGCCAAGTCCGCCATCTCATTGCCGGCGATGCCGACATGAGCTTTAATCCAGGCGAACTCGACAGCCAAGCCAGCCGCACGGGCATCGTGGATAAGGTGGTGGATAACGGTAGCAAAATGGTTGGAGCTGTTGGGATTGGAAAGTTCAGTCAGGCCTGATTTGGAATCGGAGAAGATGATGGATTGGGGAATTTTGTTGCTCAGGATCCAGCGGCAGGAGTCTTCGATGGCAAACAGCTCCGCCTGGAATACTGAACAACAATCGTGGAGCTTTAGTTTTTTGGTTATGGGAGAACGGTTGGGATGGATGATGACAACAGCAGCACCGACCTTGCCGTCATGCTTACTGCCATCAGTATATATTTGGACGGCCGTATCGGAGGTGATGGCGCCGATGTCCTCCTGAGAAAGGACGCTGGAGAATTCTATGCCGATACGGTTGGAAGGATGAAGGAGCTGTGAAGGACGTGAGAGGGTTTCGATAGGAGTGTCAGCAGGGAGGAACCTAGAAGTACCTCTGAGTTTAGTCAGTTCGTTGTCTGCAAGTTCTTTTATTTTGGCAGGAAGCGGAGTCAGTCTCGCCAGTGAAATTGCTGTTGGGGTGTTTAGAGTGCGGAAGCCTTGTATGATCTTTAGAGCAAAGAGCCTTTCCAGGGACAAGAATTTCTTCCTAATATATTCAAATTCCAGGGCGCCGGACCATATGCTGCCAGCGTAGCAAATGATTGGCTGGATGACATGTTCGTATATCACCCGGACGTTTTCAGGGTGGACGCCCCAGGTAGGCCTAATGAATAGTGTCAATTTATTAAGTAGACTCTTTGCTTTATCTATAACATATGTGCAGTGTTTAATGAATTTGAGTTTTCGGTCAATAATGACTCCAAGGTATTTGACTTCGTTGACGAAGGTGAGGTTTTGACCATTGATATTGATGCGGCAGCGGGTAGATCTATTAGTGAAGCCCATTACTTGGGTCTTATCCGGTCCAAAAGTAAGTTTAACTGATGTGCCCCACTCAATGACACGCGACAGCGCGGTGTTGGTGATGTTCTCCAACTCGTCGACTGTACGGGCATGTGAAATGAGGAGGACGTCATCCGCGTATGCCTGAATGTGACAGCCACCAGGAAGCTCCATCGCCAGCAGCTCATCGAGTATGATATTCCACAAAGATGGACCACATACAGAGCCTTGTATGCAGCCCATCGTCATGGATTTCCTGACTTGGCAGTCGGCAAAACCCATTTCGACCTCACGATCCTCCGTGTAGTTGAGTAGAATGTCATAGATGTTACGTGGGCAGTTGATTTTTCTTAGGCGAGCAAAGATGGCAGGCCACCAGGCATGGTCGAACGCAGCCCTGATATCAAGGGAGGCGGCGATCACCAGCTCTCTATTAGCGATCGCGCGCCTTACCACATCGAGGGCGTTGTGAACAGCCTGATGGGTGGATGTGCGTAGTTTGAACCCATATTGATGGGGGGATGAGGAATCTGTTGTATCTAAATAGTATGTCAGTCTGTTGGTGATTAATTTTTCTAGAAGTTTGCCAAAAACATTTATGAGCCCAATCGGTCTGTATGAGGAGGGTGAGTAATAGTCAGCTCTGCCAGGTTTCGGAATTATTTTTGTGGAGGCCACTTTCCAAGGCCTGGGGAAGTAGTTGAGAGCGAGGCATCTATTTAAGAGATCGGTGATGATTTTCGGAAATTTTGTGACAAATTGCAGGCAAATGTCGGCAGTCAAGTGATCATTTCCAGGTGCTCTTTTATGGTTCATTGCTTTGATGGATTCTAATATTTCAGTAAACGTAAATGGAGGATCTGAGGGAGTATCAATGGGTTGGTACATAAGGGATCTGGTATGTCGTTGTCCGTCAGTCTGGTCAGGGGAGTCGTCAGGGTAGAATCGGTAAAGGAGTGCACGAGCGGTATCCTGGGAGTTGGTGGTAAAGGTCCCGTCGTCAAGTTTGAGGGTGGAAGGGGGTTGCCGCAGAGGAGGAGTCTTTATGATGCGATTTGTGACAGAATACACATCTTCCTTCTTTTGCTTGTTGCAGAAATCACGAAAGTGCGCGGTGGAAGCTGCACAAATCGCATCACTGTACTCCTTACGAACTCTGGCGTTCTCGGCGATCAGAGCCTCCATAGGGCGGTTCCGTCGTCGGTTGTTAGTCAGTCGGTGATGTATGGCGAGAACCCTGTGTTTAATTACCTCCAATTCGTCAGTCCACCAGGGAGCACGATGGCAGTATTCCGATTTGCGTGGTAAAAGCTTGTCACACGCACGTGTGATACTTGTGGTCATCTGATCAATGTAGGCGTCTATTTCCAGGGTGGAAAAAGTGGTAATGGGGGCGGTGACGTTAAGGTTGCTGCTCACCTCCTGGGCAAATCTGTCCGACACGAGGTCCCACCTAGTGTCAGCGGTATTATACCTGTATGTGGACGACTTCAGGTTTTTTGTAGGAGGGGAACTGCCAAGGGAGAGTTCGAATGTAATTGCGTTATGTTCTGTAGAGGGGCAGACAGCGGAGTCAACTGTCCAGTTGGTGATTCTTGCCTGTTCGGTGTCATTGATCAAGGTGATGTCAATGATGGATGTGCGAATATTACTGTGTGTTGTTGTTACAAATGTGGGCATGTTGCCCACATTGCAAATATGTAGGTTATGGTGAAGTATAAAGTCGAAGATCCGGTTCCCCCGCCTGTTGCAAGATGAAGAGCCCCACATGGTGTGCCAACCATTGAAGTCACCGCACACCAGGTGTACCGAGCCGGACGTCCTTTCCAGGAACGTGGCCAGCTTAAGGAGGGTTTGATTATTATCGTTGCGAGGTTCAATGTATATCGAGATGAGGTATATGTCTCTTGTGCCTCTTGAATTTATCTTTACAATTGTCATATTGGAGTCGGAAAATTCCGAGCACCCAATAGTACTGCCCAGGTTTTCCTTCACCAATATTGTTGTTTTGGAGATGGCGGTCGGCTGAGGAAATTGGTAGATTAGGTATCCCGGGAACGCGCCCATTAGTCGTCCCGTCCCAGTGTATGGTTCGGAAAGAAACACAAAGTCAGGATTGCTGTTCTTTGCATGTACCTTTAGTTCATGCGTGGCATTTCTGCCACGTCCAAGATTAATCTGTGTGCATTTGTATGTGAGATGAGAGGTGTTTGTATGTGTGTTTGTTGCGTGAGTATTGTGTGTTCTATTTGCTTGACTAGTATCCATAATCGATACGTAGTTTTAACCTTTCGAAGACTTGGACTAATCGAGGGCAGGATGCTGATGTGGCACTATGTTTTGAATCGACTGAACGGTTGTGTTTCTTTCCGAATTGCACACAGTTGTAACATTCTGTGGCGTTTGTGTCCCTTTTCACGGGACAGTCCTTGAAGACATGGGTGAGGGACGAGCAGTGGGAGCAAGCTGTCTTATCTGCTGTGCAGTTCCTCCGCGTGTGGCCAAACTGCAGACATGTGTAACACTGTAGGAGGGGAACGTACTCTTCTACGTGGATCCTCTGGTGGTCCACGTTCACCTTTCCGAGTCCGATTATGGTCCTCCATAGGGGAGGGGAGACTAAAAATACGGCATTGTAAAGTGCGTCATTCCGATTCCCCCTTTTGAATCGGAAGACGATGTCGGAGAGAGAGTAAGTGGTGAGGTTATTTTGGTTTAAGATGATTTTGGGGAGGTCCTCACAAGGAACCTCCAAGGGGATACCTTTTAAGACCAGCATCGGCTTCAACTTCTTGGATTTTTCGGCGGTAATATTGTCTGCTTCGTCAATTTTCTTGAGCGCGATTTCTCTCTGGGCTTCACTATCGAACTCGACCCTCAGCTTGTTGTTCGACACGAATTTAATTTCCGAGGGAGAAAAATTCGTGTCCTGAAAAGTTACCCCCGAGCGGAAGAGTTTTAGGGTGTCATGTGGGGTTATTACGTCTTTCTTCGATGAGACTATAATAGCAGGCTTGGAAATTGGGATTTTGGGAGGGGTAGGGGTTTGGGCTTTGGCAATTGCGGCATACGAGGGGCGAAGGGATTGAGAGGGAGGGGAGGGGGTGAAGGTCTTTTTAAGTGTGGCCATCTCAGCTTTAAAGACCTTGGTGACTTCTGAGGCGATGATGTTTTTGAGGTTTTCCTGAATGGTGGGGTCGGTGAGTTGAGGTGTAGCGGGAGAGACCTTAAATGCTGCTATTTCGTCAAATATGCGGAGAATAGACGCTTTGTTTTCCTTTTTAAGGCTCCTCCCCTCGGAAATGAGCCTACGACAGTCATTCAGTTTTTCTAGCACAAACGATTGGAATGGATCAATGGTGGTGGAAGCGTCAGTGTCTGGGGTAGAGTGAGGGAGGTGAGCGTCACCGGTTAGTCCTGGTGTATCATAGTCATTAAGCCCCTCCTCACCAGATAGAACTAGGGAGTCGGAGCGGGAGCGAATGGTTACGGGCTGGGTGGGTGCAATTGGGGGGGAGGGGGCCCTTGTACCCGGGGGGTTAGGGCTAGCGGAAGGCGCCTTAGTTGGTGTACGAATCATTATAAGTGTACAGTTACTTAAGTTTTAGTGCCTAAGAGGCCAAAAGTATGCAAAGTGATGAGCGAGTGCAGTGTTATTCAATAATTTATTATAAGGAGTTGATGTAGATTCGATTTCTGAAATAATATAATATTTGATATTTTTTGGTATTCTCCCGAGTTCACCTGGCCAAGCGCTACCGGGTGGGTGGGCGGGCAATTTTTTTGAAAATTCCAGCAGATAACCCCCACTTGTGGGGTACCAGCGGAAGCGGGACGCCGAGGGCTATATAACTGTATACTAATCGGGGGTAGGCAGGGAACAAAATCTAAAAGTTATGGAATAAAAACTGTGTTTTTGTGTAATTTATTAAAGAAAATGCTAATTATTTTTGTTTGTTGCAGGTCGCGGTCACCGGGGCGAGTGCCGGGAGCGGTTCCAGACTATTATATATCTGTTTAAATCAAAATTTGGTCAAAAATCGGATACTAAAAATTTTAGCTGTCAACGTGCTATGTTAAGTTGAAAATAAAAATGCGAAATGTAGGGAAATGAAATTTTCCGGTCTCCAGGGACGTGGAAGTGTGCCCGAGACACAGATAAATGTGATTTGTGGATGTGGAAATCGAAAACCGCACCCAAATAGGGCTTTTAGTTCAGAAATTATTCGCGTTTATACAAATTGTTGGAGGTCTAAGGTAACCTCGGTTTCCGTTAAATACTGTTTTTGGCAAAAAATTTGAAAATTCCAGCAGATAACCCCCACTTGTGGGGTACCAGCGGAAGCGGGACGCCGAGGGCTATATAACTGTATACTAATCGGGGGTAGGCAGGGAACAAAATCTAAAAGTTATGGAATAAAAACTGTGTTTTTGTGTAATTTATTAAAGAAAATGCTAATTATTTTTGTTTGTTGCAGGTCGCGGTCACCGGGGCGAGTGCCGGGAGCGGTTCCAGACTATTATATATCTGTTTAAATCAAAATTTGGTCAAAAATCGGATACTAAAAATTTTAGCTGTCAACGTGCTATGTTAAGTTGAAAATAAAAATGCGAAATGTAGGGAAATGAAATTTTCCGGTCTCCAGGGACGTGGAAGTGTGCCCGAGACACAGATAAATGTGATTTGTGGATGTGGAAATCGAAAACCGCACCCAAATAGGGCTTTTAGTTCAGAAATTATTCGCGTTTATACAAATTGTTGGAGGTCTAAGGTAACCTCGGTTTCCGTTAAATACTGTTTTTGGCAAAAAATTTGAAAATTCCAGCAGATAACCCCCACTTGTGGGGTACCAGCGGAAGCGGGACGCCGAGGGCTATATAACTGTATACTAATCGGGGGTAGGCAGGGAACAAAATCTAAAAGTTATGGAATAAAAACTGTGTTTTTGTGTAATTTATTAAAGAAAATGCTAATTATTTTTGTTTGTTGCAGGTCGCGGTCACCGGGGCGAGTGCCGGGAGCGGTTCCAGACTATTATATATCTGTTTAAATCAAAATTTGGTCAAAAATCGGATACTAAAAATTTTAGCTGTCAACGTGCTATGTTAAGTTGAAAATAAAAATGCGAAATGTAGGGAAATGAAATTTTCCGGTCTCCAGGGACGTGGAAGTGTGCCCGAGACACAGATAAATGTGATTTGTGGATGTGGAAATCGAAAACCGCACCCAAATAGGGCTTTTAGTTCAGAAATTATTCGCGTTTATACAAATTGTTGGAGGTCTAAGGTAACCTCGGTTTCCGTTAAATACTGTTTTTGGCAAAAAATTTGAAAATTCCAGCAGATAACCCCCACTTGTGGGGTACCAGCGGAAGCGGGACGCCGAGGGCTATATAACTGTATACTAATCGGGGGTAGGCAGGGAACAAAATCTAAAAGTTATGGAATAAAAACTGTGTTTTTGTGTAATTTATTAAAGAAAATGCTAATTATTTTTGTTTGTTGCAGGTCGCGGTCACCGGGGCGAGTGCCGGGAGCGGTTCCAGACTATTATATATCTGTTTAAATCAAAATTTGGTCAAAAATCGGATACTAAAAATTTTAGCTGTCAACGTGCTATGTTAAGTTGAAAATAAAAATGCGAAATGTAGGGAAATGAAATTTTCCGGTCTCCAGGGACGTGGAAGTGTGCCCGAGACACAGATAAATGTGATTTGTGGATGTGGAAATCGAAAACCGCACCCAAATAGGGCTTTTAGTTCAGAAATTATTCGCGTTTATACAAATTGTTGGAGGTCTAAGGTAACCTCGGTTTCCGTTAAATACTGTTTTTGGCAAAAAATTTGAAAATTCCAGCAGATAACCCCCACTTGTGGGGTACCAGCGGAAGCGGGACGCCGAGGGCTATATAACTGTATACTAATCGGGGGTAGGCAGGGAACAAAATCTAAAAGTTATGGAATAAAAACTGTGTTTTTGTGTAATTTATTAAAGAAAATGCTAATTATTTTTGTTTGTTGCAGGTCGCGGTCACCGGGGCGAGTGCCGGGAGCGGTTCCAGACTATTATATATCTGTTTAAATCAAAATTTGGTCAAAAATCGGATACTAAAAATTTTAGCTGTCAACGTGCTATGTTAAGTTGAAAATAAAAATGCGAAATGTAGGGAAATGAAATTTTCCGGTCTCCAGGGACGTGGAAGTGTGCCCGAGACACAGATAAATGTGATTTGTGGATGTGGAAATCGAAAACCGCACCCAAATAGGGCTTTTAGTTCAGAAATTATTCGCGTTTATACAAATTGTTGGAGGTCTAAGGTAACCTCGGTTTCCGTTAAATACTGTTTTTGGCAAAAAATTTGAAAATTCCAGCAGATAACCCCCACTTGTGGGGTACCAGCGGAAGCGGGACGCCGAGGGCTATATAACTGTATACTAATCGGGGGTAGGCAGGGAACAAAATCTAAAAGTTATGGAATAAAAACTGTGTTTTTGTGTAATTTATTAAAGAAAATGCTAATTATTTTTGTTTGTTGCAGGTCGCGGTCACCGGGGCGAGTGCCGGGAGCGGTTCCAGACTATTATATATCTGTTTAAATCAAAATTTGGTCAAAAATCGGATACTAAAAATTTTAGCTGTCAACGTGCTATGTTAAGTTGAAAATAAAAATGCGAAATGTAGGGAAATGAAATTTTCCGGTCTCCAGGGACGTGGAAGTGTGCCCGAGACACAGATAAATGTGATTTGTGGATGTGGAAATCGAAAACCGCACCCAAATAGGGCTTTTAGTTCAGAAATTATTCGCGTTTATACAAATTGTTGGAGGTCTAAGGTAACCTCGGTTTCCGTTAAATACTGTTTTTGGCAAAAAATTTGAAAATTCCAGCAGATAACCCCCACTTGTGGGGTACCAGCGGAAGCGGGACGCCGAGGGCTATATAACTGTATACTAATCGGGGGTAGGCAGGGAACAAAATCTAAAAGTTATGGAATAAAAACTGTGTTTTTGTGTAATTTATTAAAGAAAATGCTAATTATTTTTGTTTGTTGCAGGTCGCGGTCACCGGGGCGAGTGCCGGGAGCGGTTCCAGACTATTATATATCTGTTTAAATCAAAATTTGGTCAAAAATCGGATACTAAAAATTTTAGCTGTCAACGTGCTATGTTAAGTTGAAAATAAAAATGCGAAATGTAGGGAAATGAAATTTTCCGGTCTCCAGGGACGTGGAAGTGTGCCCGAGACACAGATAAATGTGATTTGTGGATGTGGAAATCGAAAACCGCACCCAAATAGGGCTTTTAGTTCAGAAATTATTCGCGTTTATACAAATTGTTGGAGGTCTAAGGTAACCTCGGTTTCCGTTAAATACTGTTTTTGGCAAAAAATTTGAAAATTCCAGCAGATAACCCCCACTTGTGGGGTACCAGCGGAAGCGGGACGCCGAGGGCTATATAACTGTATACTAATCGGGGGTAGGCAGGGAACAAAATCTAAAAGTTATGGAATAAAAACTGTGTTTTTGTGTAATTTATTAAAGAAAATGCTAATTATTTTTGTTTGTTGCAGGTCGCGGTCACCGGGGCGAGTGCCGGGAGCGGTTCCAGACTATTATATATCTGTTTAAATCAAAATTTGGTCAAAAATCGGATACTAAAAATTTTAGCTGTCAACGTGCTATGTTAAGTTGAAAATAAAAATGCGAAATGTAGGGAAATGAAATTTTCCGGTCTCCAGGGACGTGGAAGTGTGCCCGAGACACAGATAAATGTGATTTGTGGATGTGGAAATCGAAAACCGCACCCAAATAGGGCTTTTAGTTCAGAAATTATTCGCGTTTATACAAATTGTTGGAGGTCTAAGGTAACCTCGGTTTCCGTTAAATACTGTTTTTGGCAAAAAATTTGAAAATTCCAGCAGATAACCCCCACTTGTGGGGTACCAGCGGAAGCGGGACGCCGAGGGCTATATAACTGTATACTAATCGGGGGTAGGCAGGGAACAAAATCTAAAAGTTATGGAATAAAAACTGTGTTTTTGTGTAATTTATTAAAGAAAATGCTAATTATTTTTGTTTGTTGCAGGTCGCGGTCACCGGGGCGAGTGCCGGGAGCGGTTCCAGACTATTATATATCTGTTTAAATCAAAATTTGGTCAAAAATCGGATACTAAAAATTTTAGCTGTCAACGTGCTATGTTAAGTTGAAAATAAAAATGCGAAATGTAGGGAAATGAAATTTTCCGGTCTCCAGGGACGTGGAAGTGTGCCCGAGACACAGATAAATGTGATTTGTGGATGTGGAAATCGAAAACCGCACCCAAATAGGGCTTTTAGTTCAGAAATTATTCGCGTTTATACAAATTGTTGGAGGTCTAAGGTAACCTCGGTTTCCGTTAAATACTGTTTTTGGCAAAAAATTTGAAAATTCCAGCAGATAACCCCCACTTGTGGGGTACCAGCGGAAGCGGGACGCCGAGGGCTATATAACTGTATACTAATCGGGGGTAGGCAGGGAACAAAATCTAAAAGTTATGGAATAAAAACTGTGTTTTTGTGTAATTTATTAAAGAAAATGCTAATTATTTTTGTTTGTTGCAGGTCGCGGTCACCGGGGCGAGTGCCGGGAGCGGTTCCAGACTATTATATATCTGTTTAAATCAAAATTTGGTCAAAAATCGGATACTAAAAATTTTAGCTGTCAACGTGCTATGTTAAGTTGAAAATAAAAATGCGAAATGTAGGGAAATGAAATTTTCCGGTCTCCAGGGACGTGGAAGTGTGCCCGAGACACAGATAAATGTGATTTGTGGATGTGGAAATCGAAAACCGCACCCAAATAGGGCTTTTAGTTCAGAAATTATTCGCGGTTAGGTTAGGTTAGGTTAGGTTAGGTTAGGTTAGGTTAGGTTAGGTTAGGTTAGGTTAGGTTAGGTTAGGTTAGGTTAGGTTAGGTTAGGTTAGGTTAGGTTAGGTTAGGTTAGGTTAGGTTAGGTTAGGTTAGGTTAGGTTAGGTTAGGTTAGGTTAGGTTAGGTTAGGTTAGGTTAGGTTAGGTTAGGTTAGGTTAGGTTAGGTTAGGTTAGGTTAGGTTAGGTTAGGTTAGGTTAGGTTAGGTTAGGTTAGGTTAGGTTAGGTTAGGTTAGGTTAGGTTAGGTTAGGTTAGGTTAGGTTAGGTTAGGTTAGGTTAGGTTAGGTTAGGTTAGGTTAGGTTAGGTTAGGTTAGGTTAGGTTAGGTTAGGTTAGGTTAGGTTAGGTTAGGTTAGGTTAGGTTAGGTTAGGTTAGGTTAGGTTAGGTTAGGTTAGGTTAGGTTAGGTTAGGTTAGGTTAGGTTAGGTTAGGTTAGGTTAGGTTAGGTTAGGTTAGGTTAGGTTAGGTTAGGTTAGGTTAGGTTAGGTTAGGTTAGGTTAGGTTAGGTTAGGTTAGGTTAGGTTAGGTTAGGTTAGGTTAGGTTAGGTTAGGTTAGGTTAGGTTAGGTTAGGTTAGGTTAGGTTAGGTTAGGTTAGGTTAGGTTAGGTTAGGTTAGGTTAGGTTAGGTTAGGTTAGGTTAGGTTAGGTTAGGTTAGGTTAGGTTAGGTTAGGTTAGGTTAGGTTAGGTTAGGTTAGGTTAGGTTAGGTTAGGTTAGGTTAGGTTAGGTTAGGTTAGGTTAGGTTAGGTTAGGTTAGGTTAGGTTAGGTTAGGTTAGGTTAGGTTAGGTTAGGTTAGGTTAGGTTAGGTTAGGTTAGGTTAGGTTAGGTTAGGTTAGGTTAGGTTAGGTTAGGTTAGGTTAGGTTAGGTTAGGTTAGGTTAGGTTAGGTTAGGTTAGGTTAGGTTAGGTTAGGTTAGGTTAGGTTAGGTTAGGTTAGGTTAGGTTAGGTTAGGTTAGGTTAGGTTAGGTTAGGTTAGGTTAGGTTAGGTTAGGTTAGGTTAGGTTAGGTTAGGTTAGGTTAGGTTAGGTTAGGTTAGGTTAGGTTAGGTTAGGTTAGGTTAGGTTAGGTTAGGTTAGGTTAGGTTAGGTTAGGTTAGGTTAGGTTAGGTTAGGTTAGGTTAGGTTAGGTTAGGTTAGGTTAGGTTAGGTTAGGTTAGGTTAGGTTAGGTTAGGTTAGGTTAGGTTAGGTTAGGTTAGGTTAGGTTAGGTTAGGTTAGGTTAGGTTAGGTTAGGTTAGGTTAGGTTAGGTTAGGTTAGGTTAGGTTAGGTTAGGTTAGGTTAGGTTAGGTTAGGTTAGGTTAGGTTAGGTTAGGTTAGGTTAGGTTAGGTTAGGTTAGGTTAGGTTAGGTTAGGTTAGGTTAGGTTAGGTTAGGTTAGGTTAGGTTAGGTTAGGTTAGGTTAGGTTAGGTTAGGTTAGGTTAGGTTAGGTTAGGTTAGGTTAGGTTAGGTTAGGTTAGGTTAGGTTAGGTTAGGTTAGGTTAGGTTAGGTTAGGTTAGGTTAGGTTAGGTTAGGTTAGGTTAGGTTAGGTTAGGTTAGGTTAGGTTAGGTTAGGTTAGGTTAGGTTAGGTTAGGTTAGGTTAGGTTAGGTTAGGTTAGGTTAGGTTAGGTTAGGTTAGGTTAGGTTAGGTTAGGTTAGGTTAGGTTAGGTTAGGTTAGGTTAGGTTAGGTTAGGTTAGGTTAGGTTAGGTTAGGTTAGGTTAGGTTAGGTTAGGTTAGGTTAGGTTAGGTTAGGTTAGGTTAGGTTAGGTTAGGTTAGGTTAGGTTAGGTTAGGTTAGGTTAGGTTAGGTTAGGTTAGGTTAGGTTAGGTTAGGTTAGGTTAGGTTAGGTTAGGTTAGGTTAGGTTAGGTTAGGTTAGGTTAGGTTAGGTTAGGTTAGGTTAGGTTAGGTTAGGTTAGGTTAGGTTAGGTTAGGTTAGGTTAGGTTAGGTTAGGTTAGGTTAGGTTAGGTTAGGTTAGGTTAGGTTAGGTTAGGTTAGGTTAGGTTAGGTTAGGTTAGGTTAGGTTAGGTTAGGTTAGGTTAGGTTAGGTTAGGTTAGGTTAGGTTAGGTTAGGTTAGGTTAGGTTAGGTTAGGTTAGGTTAGGTTAGGTTAGGTTAGGTTAGGTTAGGTTAGGTTAGGTTAGGTTAGGTTAGGTTAGGTTAGGTTAGGTTAGGTTAGGTTAGGTTAGGTTAGGTTAGGTTAGGTTAGGTTAGGTTAGGTTAGGTTAGGTTAGGTTAGGTTAGGTTAGGTTAGGTTAGGTTAGGTTAGGTTAGGTTAGGTTAGGTTAGGTTAGGTTAGGTTAGGTTAGGTTAGGTTAGGTTAGGTTAGGTTAGGTTAGGTTAGGTTAGGTTAGGTTAGGTTAGGTTAGGTTAGGTTAGGTTAGGTTAGGTTAGGTTAGGTTAGGTTAGGTTAGGTTAGGTTAGGTTAGGTTAGGTTAGGTTAGGTTAGGTTAGGTTAGGTTAGGTTAGGTTAGGTTAGGTTAGGTTAGGTTAGGTTAGGTTAGGTTAGGTTAGGTTAGGTTAGGTTAGGTTAGGTTAGGTTAGGTTAGGTTAGGTTAGGTTAGGTTAGGTTAGGTTAGGTTAGGTTAGGTTAGGTTAGGTTAGGTTAGGTTAGGTTAGGTTAGGTTAGGTTAGGTTAGGTTAGGTTAGGTTAGGTTAGGTTAGGTTAGGTTAGGTTAGGTTAGGTTAGGTTAGGTTAGGTTAGGTTAGGTTAGGTTAGGTTAGGTTAGGTTAGGTTAGGTTAGGTTAGGTTAGGTTAGGTTAGGTTAGGTTAGGTTAGGTTAGGTTAGGTTAGGTTAGGTTAGGTTAGGTTAGGTTAGGTTAGGTTAGGTTAGGTTAGGTTAGGTTAGGTTAGGTTAGGTTAGGTTAGGTTAGGTTAGGTTAGGTTAGGTTAGGTTAGGTTAGGTTAGGTTAGGTTAGGTTAGGTTAGGTTAGGTTAGGTTAGGTTAGGTTAGGTTAGGTTAGGTTAGGTTAGGTTAGGTTAGGTTAGGTTAGGTTAGGTTAGGTTAGGTTAGGTTAGGTTAGGTTAGGTTAGGTTAGGTTAGGTTAGGTTAGGTTAGGTTAGGTTAGGTTAGGTTAGGTTAGGTTAGGTTAGGTTAGGTTAGGTTAGGTTAGGTTAGGTTAGGTTAGGTTAGGTTAGGTTAGGTTAGGTTAGGTTAGGTTAGGTTAGGTTAGGTTAGGTTAGGTTAGGTTAGGTTAGGTTAGGTTAGGTTAGGTTAGGTTAGGTTAGGTTAGGTTAGGTTAGGTTAGGTTAGGTTAGGTTAGGTTAGGTTAGGTAGTTAGGTTAGGTTAGGTTAGGTTAGGTTAGGTTAGGTTAGGTTAGGTTAGGTTAGGTTAGGTTAGGTTAGGTTAGGTTAGGTTAGGTTAGGTTAGGTTAGGTTAGGTTAGGTTAGGTTAGGTTAGGTTAGGTTAGGTTAGGTTAGGTTAGGTTAGGTTAGGTTAGGTTAGGTTAGGTTAGGTTAGGTTAGGTTAGGTTAGGTTAGGTTAGGTTAGGTTAGGTTAGGTTAGGTTAGGTTAGGTTAGGTTAGGTTAGGTTAGGTTAGGTTAGGTTAGGTTAGGTTAGGTTAGGTTAGGTTAGGTTAGGTTAGGTTAGGTTAGGTTAGGTTAGGTTAGGTTAGGTTAGGTTAGGTTAGGTTAGGTTAGGTTAGGTTAGGTTAGGTTAGGTTAGGTTAGGTTAGGTTAGGTTAGGTTAGGTTAGGTTAGGTTAGGTTAGGTTAGGTTAGGTTAGGTTAGGTTAGGTTAGGTTAGGTTAGGTTAGGTTAGGTTAGGTTAGGTTAGGTTAGGTTAGGTTAGGTTAGGTAGGTTAGGTTAGGTTAGGTTAGGTTAGGTTAGGTTAGGTTAGGTTAGGTTAGGTTAGGTTAGGTTAGGTTAGGTTAGGTTAGGTTAGGTTAGGTTAGGTTAGGTTAGGTTAGGTTAGGTTAGGTTAGGTTAGGTTAGGTTAGGTTAGGTTAGGTTAGGTTAGGTTAGGTTAGGTTAGGTTAGGTTAGGTTAGGTTAGGTTAGGTTAGGTTAGGTTAGGTTAGGTTAGGTTAGGTTAGGTTAGGTTAGGTTAGGTTAGGTTAGGTTAGGTTAGGTTAGGTTAGGTTAGGTTAGGTTAGGTTAGGTT
>OX366517.1:0-5000 GCA_947256265.1 Acronicta leporina
AGAAGGAGGCCACCGCTTGCCACGCGGTCTCGCTCCTGACCATAGATGCTATGACGACCGGGAGCGAGAGGTCTGCTCCTATTTCGATATCGAGGACACGGCGCTGCTCTGCCCAAGCATTGCACTCAGCGAGAGTATGCTGCGCCGTGTCCTCGAGGCCTCCACAATGGTGGCAACGGGCGTCCGGCTCTCTTCCGGCGATTCGGCACAGGTACTGGCCGAAGCATCCGTGCCCCGACAGCACCTGTGTCAGCCGGAAGGTAACCTAACCTAACCTAACCTAACCTAACCTAACCTAACCTAACCTAACCTAACCTAACCTAACCTAACCTAACCTAACCTAACCTAACCTAACCTAACCCCAACCTAACCTAACCTAACCTAACCTAACCTAACCTAACCTAACCTAACCTAACCTAACCTAACCTAACCTAACCTAACCTAACCTAACCTAACCTAACCCAGTCCGAGCCCAGAGTTCGTTGCATACGCCACGTTTTTGCAACGCTCCACACTTAAAAATCAATTAAAGTGGTAAATTTTAGTCCGCGGATAGTGAGTGAGGTGTCAAAAGTTGCGTCTCAGTGCAGTGCATGTACCAGTGAAAACCAAATTATCCGGAAAAATCCCTGTGAGGCGGGAAATCGGAAAAACCGCTAAAAATTGTACACGGAAAATCTTTCAAGCTGAATTGCGCCGAAACTAGATCGGGGACACACTGTTTTTCTGGCGCCACTTTGTGGAGGGCGTTAAGACCTGCAGAACGACACGCTTGCACTGGGAGTACGGCGACGCACTCCGAAGATATAGAGGGAAAACTTGGCAACCTAACCTCAAAACGACACACGTGTTTTTCAAAATAAACATCTCCGGGACTTGAACTCTTGGTAGCAGAGAGGCGACACTTGACTTAGGCGAAAACCGCAAAAATCAATTTTTTCCCATTTTCTGGACGGGAGAAATCCGACATCAAAGTTTTAAACTTTAACCCCTTCTCACGAAAAATCGGCAGTCAGGACCCCTGATTTTTCTTGCGGATCCGGCTGCGCGCTCACCAGGAGAGTAGATTTAAGTTAAGTTTAGATTTTTAGTTTAATTATTTTAGGAATTATTCCCTTTTTTCTAAAATTTTCAGTTTTCAAAATTTTTTGTTCAAGGAAAGTTCCAAATATAAAAAAATTTTATTGTTATCTCATAGGCCTACATTTAAGACAAATTAACTAGTTTTTAAAAAATTTTTATCAATAGTAGTTTTAAAGTTATAGAATTTTTTCCTATTTTTTCAGTTTAAATTTAAATAAATAGATAAAAACCGTTTTTGACCCCAGAATTAGCTTAAGTCCACCCTTTGCCCTTAGACTAAGCCCAAACACGCGGCCAATAGCTCTGGAAACAAAGTTTTTAGCACTTTTCAGCCATATTGGTTATTTTGGTTGCTCTATTAAACTGTTTATAATTCCGGAACTATCGGTCGTAGAAACCTCGGGTTTCGACAGTTACCTGTGGTTTTACCACAGGAAAATTTTAGTATTAAGTTTAGGTGGTTTTCAGGCCTTGAAATTTTCAGCGCTGAAAACGGTAGTGGCCGATAGAGGGGGTCGAGCCAGGTACTATACTCCAAACCGCATCTCTCTGCGACAAACGGTTGCGAAGTTATAGCCCATCAAAGTTGTCTTTTGACAGTTCGGCGGCCATTTTGTAAAACTTTGAGCCCTCGTAGTTCCGCACTCGGTGGTCGTAGAGAGTTGCCGATTTCTTAGTTGTGCTTGGGGAGACATACTCTATCGGGCACACTTGGTTCCGGGCTTATCGGTGCTGAAAATTTTTTGGTTGCTGGAAGCCGCATCATATTACAGAGCAGGGGGAGCTGATCGGAAAAAGTCCAAGCACGGGTGTTCTGCGACCACTGGGAAGAAAGTTATACCGGGTTGAAAGTTGACTTTGACAGTTCTAGAACTGTCAAACAAAATTTTAAACTCGGATAACTTCCGAACCGGAGGTCGTGGAAGGTTCGGGTTTTCTTTGAAGACATCGCCCTACTCTCCTCTTGCTACCTGTACACATTTTGAGAGCTTTCGGGACCCAAGATTTTTCTGAGCTGCAAACCACTCCGGAAGATAGAGCTCGTCGGGCCCAATCTGGGAAGCCCAAGCACGGTGGTATTCGGGTGAACGGTCCGGAAGATAACCGCGAACAACCAAATTCCGGTTGACAGCAACCGGAATTTCGAAGCGCCGTATCTTCTGAACCCTTCGGCCTAGGCCGGTCGAGTTTGGGTTCATTGGAAAGGGCTCGGGGAGACCTGTCTCGTGGAAGGTAGAGTCCGGCTCTACATAGAGTAAAAAATTTTTCTAGTGTCCATTCTGACTCTTTTGGACTTTTTTGGAATACAGGGGGTTTCCGAAGACTCTTTGACGTCAGAAGCTGCATCTGGCATAAACTGACATATTAAATTGACAGAACTAGACTCTTTATTGTAAAAATTTTTGGACTACGTTCACGCAGACAATTGTGGGAATTTAGATTACTGTCCGATACGACTGCCCCTCCACTTTCGTTATCAACCCCGGAAGCCGGGTGCACACATTGACTCATAGAGTGGGCAGGAACTATTTCTGACCTTACTTATATTTACACTTGTTTTTGTTTCGTCTATTTACACTTTATTACACATTTTTACACATTTTACACCACAGTAGGGTCCCTTTACAACCCTACTGACCTGACGTTTGGCCCTAATTCTACTGAGATCCACACAGAAAGATGATGGGTATACGCACCCCAGTAAAGAAACCGGCAAGCCAGCAAAACAAAAGCCCACGAGACGCCAAAGACGAGGCAGGATCCTCGACGCAAAGCGTCAGGAAGAGTGTGGGTGAGTGGGAGGCTGGAAAACAGGAGCGCAAAGAGATCACCCCCAAAACTGAGCCTCCCAAAACAACGGCAGGAGCACCAAGAAGAGCCTCTGCAGAAATCATCTGTCTGAGTCCGCCGGCCATGAAAAGCCGGATAGCAGAGGCCCTTATCTGCTCGAATAAAATAAAAGCCTACATGACCAACTCCAAAACGACCAAAAAGGAGATTAAAGACGAGGTCAAGGCACAGGCTGACCGCCTCTACCGTCTAGTCAAGGAAGCGGAGCAAGACCAAGGTCGAGCCATCCCCCCCAAGGCTAAGATGGCAACAGTGGCAACACAGGTGGAAGTGGAGACCGAGCCAGTTAACAACCCCGTCAGGAGCTCAGACCCGGAAAGTCTAAAAAAGGCTCTAGAAGACCACAGCCGACACCTGAAGGAGAACAGCGAGAAGCTGGACAGGCTGAATGAGGCAATACAAACTAGCCAACAACATATGGAGAAGCTCTCCTACGCTAGCGCATTGTCGAATCAGCCTGTCAAGCAGGCTCCAAAACAGACGGCACTCCACTCCATTGTGGTATCGTCCACCAAAGAAACCGACACAGGGGAGGAGGTAATCGAGCAGATAAGAAAAGCTGTCGATGCAAAAGAGGGGTGGATCACGGTGGACAGGATCAGGAAAGCCAGAGACCGAAAGGTAGTACTAGGATGCGACACGGAACTGGCAAGAGACAAATTGAAAAGCAAGCTGGCAAGTGTGGGGGAACTAAAGGTAGAGGACGTCCACAACAGGGACCCCCTGTTGATACTAAAGGGCGTTATGTCGTACAACACGAATGAAGACATCCTTAAAGCCTTAAGGAACCAGAACCGAGACGTGTTCGCGGGTCTCGGTAAAGACCAGGACCGGATAGAGGTACTCTACAGAAAGAATACGCGAAACCCCCACACCATTCACGCTGTCCTGAGGGTCTCCCCGAAACTGTGGAATCTACTACTATCTAGGAAGACCGTGCACATAGACCTGCAGCGCATACCAGTTTTCGACCAGAGCCCATTGGTGCAATGCTCCATGTGCCTGGGCTTTGGCCATGGACGAAAATTGTGTAAGGAGCAGGTCGAAAAGTGTAGCCACTGCGGAGGCCCTCACAAAAAAGCGCAGTGCGCTGACTGGCTAGTTGAAACAGCACCATCGTGCTGTAATTGCGTACGGGCCAACCACGAGCACACCCAGCACAATGCCTTCAGTGAGGAGTGCCCAGTAAGGAGGCGCTGGGAAGACTTAGCCAGGGCCAGAACGGCGTATTGCTAAAGTGGACAGCAGGGCAGGCACCCCAACCAGAGGATACGCAGTAGCCCAGGCCAACCTACAAAGGAAGGAACTGGCGACCACCGAACTCTTTTTAGAGGCCAGTGAGCGAGGAATCGCATGGGCCATGATCCAGGAACCTTATGTGGGGGGAGCTAGAAGTATGAAGAACTACCGTGGAGCGAGAGTCTACCAGTGCGAGGTTGAAGGAAGTGGGAGGGTAAAGGCAGCAATAGCCGTCTTTGATGATGACCTTGACGTCATCCCCTACCCGAAACTCACCACTAATAACATCGTTGTGGTGGGAATCCGGACCAAAGCCTGGGAAATCGCTGTAGTCTCCTACTACTTCGAGCCAGACCAACCCATAGGGCCATACCTGGATCATGTGTCCAACATAAAGTTGGAGTTGGGCACGGGAAAACTGCTAATAGGCGGAGATGCAAACGCAAAGAGCACCTGGTGGGGAAGCACCATAGAGGACCTTAGGGGAGAAGACATGTCCGGGACCCTGGAGGAACTCGAGCTTCAGGTACTGAATACTGGAGATACGCCTACTTTCGACACCATAAGAGGCGGCGTCATATACAAGAGCCATGTGGACGTCACGGCATGCTCGCTCGAGTTATTTGACCTGGTCGACGGATGGCGAGTAGACAAAGGCATAACGAGCTCGGATCACAACACCATCTTATTTACCATTAAAATTAAAAAGGAAAAGGGGGTAAACATTATTAGGACTACTAGAAAGTACAAAACAAAAAAGGCAAACTGGGAAAACTTTAATATTCAACTGGGGGAAAATAAAATAGAGTATAACTTAAGTTTAGAGA